>CBVK0103649380.1:0-10384 GCA_900067695.1 Picea abies | reverse complement strand
TCAATGTGGTTTTCATAGTTATGTACCACATTCGCATTAACAAACCTCAACTCTTCTATCAACAACCCCCACCCCTCCCAAGTATAGTTTTTTGATGCAGAGGCCTCCTTCTCATAGAGACCTTACCCTATGTAGAAACACATGTTTCTCTATGATCCATTAACTTCGTAGTCTCCCTATTACCTACAACACCTATTACATCCCCTCCACAAATCCCAAGTTCCCATCGACATCATGAACATAGAGCTTTGTTCTACAAAGTGCCTGGAGCTCCTTATGCCTATGTAACTACGTATATGTTCTATTGCATTATTCCTAGACCTACAAAGTGATGAATAAACGTCAAAATTGAATTGAAGTTATTGAATGGTTGAATGTGACTTGTTGATATGCAGAAGGGAAAATACTAAAATTAGAACTCTACTATGGTACACTAACCCCCTCCTAAAAATCATTGTGATTCTACTAGGGTTGGGGCCACATAGAACTTCAAGCGTGTGTAATTTTCTTATCATTTTTTCAATTAAATCCATCTAAATTCCCTCACCAATTATCTACACAATTATATAAAATCCTTGCCAATGCCTAGTTCCATATTTGTCATTGTAGATCTAGTCAACATAGACCAAACAAGCTTCATCCATGTTGAGTAGATTTTTTAAGGACAACCTAAGGCACAACTCTTTGAAACAATGCTTGAAATTGGGTGTTGATTTCCTCACACTATTTATGAAGCAATTCATAGATCATTAATTACATAATGCTTATATCAAAGTTAATAAATTTAATATTACAATTATGCTAAATAGATTGAAGTTGGTTAGGGAGTTGGGTCAACTTTATGCTTCTACTCAAAAGATATGGCAAACAGATTATCCCCTACCAACACAAATGGTAATTTATTTATCAGGCCCACTGGTCAGAGAAGGTCCACGTAGCACAGGCGCCCATAGGTTTGGCTGTCATGGCATTTGATATTTTGTTGAGTGTTTAAACCCGCCACGCCATGTCTACCCGGTTTTGGCCACAACTTCAGGCAAATCATATCTTATGCATTATGGGACACTTTACACAGTTTCTTGTTTTTATCTTGCTCACCTTTATCTCCGCAACTTGATTGTGATATGGTTCAGCGTTAAAAGCTCTAGAATGCTGCTCAAATGTCAATGATTTCCCAAAACTCTCAGAATCCATCCAGACATGATAGACCCACTCTTCAATTGGGGCAACGTATGATATATTGCCAACTAAGGGTAGCATTTTCAACCACCCATTAATCTCATTTTCAACGTATGATATATTCCCAACTAAGGGTAGCATTTTCAACCACCCATTAATCTCATTTTCAACGTTCATTACTTGTCTTTAGTATCTAAAGACTAAAATCATCTATTTTCTTGTTTATTCTCATCTATTCCTTGATACTATACATACTCTTCCACAACATAAAATCCATCACAAAGCTCATGTCTATATAATATTATCATTGTATTGGCATATGCAACCTTTTGAGTGTCACTTAATATAAGCTTCCAAGAGAATCTTAGAAAACTTATATTTCAGAATTCCCACTTCAATTCATGTGTTATGTTCTTAGAAAACTTATATTTCAGAATTCCCACTTCAATTCATGTGTTATGTGTATTTTTATGCATATATATATATATATATATACTTGCATTTTTATGTGGCATGGCATTTAATGTATATATACTTAATGTGTTCAGATCTTACACTCACTGTAATGTCATTTCCTTTGTTATATGTGCTTTCTTCCTTGGCTTTGCAAAATACCATAACAATTAGTCATAGGTTATGGGTGTAAATTTCAATAGCATTGAAAACTTTTTAGCAAGATTCACTACAAATGTGTAGTTCAATGACAATTTTAAAGAGAAAACAATAGACATCGACTGAACCCAAAGAAATGAGGTAATTTATCTTTCTTCATGTTCACATATTCCATATCTCTAAAAGCATCTAACTTAACATAGTTATAGCATTGGAATCTAATATTGTGTTGTTCACGACATACATGTTATTGCAATAGATACTTAAGGGGGGGGATAATTAATACTTGTAAACCTATCAACAATCTTGTATATGTTTTATCAAGTTCATTGTAAAGATAATGTATAGTTTTCTTGTGTTTTACACAAAATTATGTTAATGATTTTGTTTGGGATAAAAAAACTCCATTAAGATTATCGATAAGTTGTGTGTTCTTGATTAAGTTTATGTATGAGCCTATACAAAATAGACCTTGTCAACATCACAAAACCTAAAATTGAAATTACAACAATGAGAATTGTGATTATGTGAAATTCAATATTTTGCATCGTCAATTCCTTGCCCCTCTAATGATTCACCTTTCCCCAATTTTATGTATGTTTATTTATAACACTCTTTCTTGTTTCTAGAAACATTGGCATCTACTATCCACTATGTCACACATTTATTGCATGGTTTGAGAAATAGAGTGAGCAATCAATATCTTCAATAAGAACCACATGCTTGGTGGTTTTGATGACAAATTTCCTTTAGCTTTGTGTTTGTATCGACCTTAGAAATCTCTAAATTATACCTCTTAACCTACATAATAAGCAAGGGGTGCAATTATGTTATATTTGCATGTTCCTAGAGCCCTAAAACAAGTAGGTTCTCTTCATGGATTTTATAGTGTTTTAATAGAATTAGCCCCTTTCAAGAAAGACCTCAAGGTCTAGGACAATTTCTTCTTTCTAATGAGATATACAACAAGCATGACTCCCATGGTAAAGCATGATTGTGATATGCTCAAGATATGAATCTAGATTTTAAGGCTCATTCATCATATGAATACTTTGATTGTGACATTGTGTCCAAACCTTTACATTGTCATTTTAACACTTTGAAACTCCTTAAAAATAACAAATACAACTTGATTTTGATGATTTTTATTTATTATTTATAGCATACATTAATTCATAAGAAGATTACATTTAAAATTACAAAGTATGATTATTATTATTTTCTATTGAAATGACAACTTATCTATTTGGTGGCATGTTAACTTTTAACATTGTAAAAAATTGGAAGAGCAATATTTTATTTAGAGCAATTTTTATTTTGACATGTGTAATTAGTTTACTATTGTTAATTAAAATAAAATTACTTTTGCTTTTCATTGTGGAAGAGTTTGGATGAAAATATACCCTTCACCTTCAAATAAATATAAAGAATAACCCTTCAAATTTGATCACATACTGGCATCATGGCCTATTGAAATAAAAACTTATCCATTTGACTCCCATCATGGCTTATTGAAATGACAACTTATCCATTTTCTAACATGTTAACTTTTAACATTGTAAAAAATTGGAAGAACAAAATTTTAGTTAGAACAATTTTTATTTTGACATGTGTACTTGGTGTTTATTCTTTTTATTTGAAATATAACTATTTTTCAAAGAGTTGGATGAAAAATATGCCCTTCACCTTCAAATAAAGATAAAGAATAACCCTTCAAATTTGATCACTAATTTCCATCATAGTCCAAGGCATACCATCACGGTTGTTACCTTTTAATCATTGATGTGATTTTTGTGGACATATGTTATGAATATTCTTTGTCGTCACAGTAAATCAAAGGGTGATATTTCAACCATTAAATTTCTTGCATGACAAAATATATTTGTTCTTCATTAAAAAGGGTGATTAAAGTGATTAGCATAATAATGGTCCATTCTATTATTAAAAGCCTTGCATGACAAAATATATTTGTTCTTCATTAAAAAGGGTGATTAAAGTGATTAGCATAATAATGGTCCATTCTATTATTAAAAGCCACTTGTTTTTTATTGTTGTATTGGGTTTTTTACTGAATTGTTTTACTATTTGTGGGTGAGTGGGGAGCCTTCCCCTTCTTTACCATTTGCTCATGGGGTGAGTGGAGTCTCGTCTCCTTACCAGTCCTTACCAGGTGGAGATCCATGGAGAGTCATCTACTTTTTTTTCCAACGGGAAAATTGCTCAATTATATATTATATAATTTGTTTTCATGACAAAATGTTACCCATGGAACTTTGCATGATGTACATTTCTTTCTGTATTTTTACTATGTGTGTGCCATATGATTGTCTTTTTACTGTGAGTGGCACTGGGAATACCTCGGGAAAATGGTACAGAAGCAGGCGATACAGGCGATAAGTGTTGCGGCCGGGGAATCAGCCACCAGTCCATAGCAATTTTTGACATTAAAATTTCTGAATGAATTGCCACCAGTCCATAAGAGTGAATCTTTTATGTCCTCATGGAGTGTGACCCCCGCTCTATTTAACTCAGCAATGTATAATTTCCAGTATGTAGCATGTATTACTTAATAGTTGTTTATCAATGAAATGGCATAAGTTATGCATGAGTGTATTTTTATGAGCAAAGATTTTGATGTTTCTAGTTATATAGTTTGGGTGTTTATATGTACATAGTAACATTATTGTACATTTAGGTTTTAGTTTGGGTGTTTATATGTATATAGTAACATTCTTAAACATTTAGGTTTTAGTTGAAGTACTTAGTAGAATGATGTGATTTAAGTGAAAAAAATATTGATGTTCTTTGGTGATGATGTAGTTATTTAATTGGGAATTAAAGAGTAAAATGTGTTTCAAAAGTATGTTGTATAATCTCTTGTTTTCCAGCGAGATGTCTTGTCGAAGTTTAGCTAATATTTCTTTGACTTGCCAAAATCCTTTTTGCAAGCATCAACTTTAGTTTCTTGTTTCCTTCTTCTACATGTACTTAGACTTCATCTAAATATGATTATGTTTCCTAGTCAAACAAAGAATCAACTTGTTTAATTTTATAAATCTCAATTTAATGATGATTGGACTGGTGAAATAAGGATGAGCTACAAATGTTGAATGCTTTCTTTATATTGCTTTCTTGTCTTGAAGATAATTTTTTGGGGAAGAAATCAACATGCTTGACTGTGTGGTTGGGGAAGAGGATTTAGCAAAGCAATAGCTAATGTTTGAAGGGGATGAACAAGAAACAAAATTGGATTTTCTATTATTTGAAGCATATATTGAAATATTTTCATAACTTGCATGAACTAGTCACGTATACTTAGACAATCATCCCAATTTCTAGCCACCTCCTTTTGCTTTTGATTCATTTTTTTCTTATCACCCAAATATTTATAAATGAATGAAGGTTCTCAAGATGTTCTTCTTTAAAATGAAAATACAGGGTGGCAATTCAATCCTCCTCATTTTGTGCAAAATGATGGATGGGGTTATGAATTACCTTCTTCACCTCATCAAAGGAAAGGTTGGGCAAAAAACACTAGTGATTCTCACTCTGATTCAAATCCCTCTCCTCCCCAACCTAAAAATTACATTATTGTACCTCAACTTAGTGATATTGACCCACCTTATTCTATTCCAAATATCATAGATGTTCTTTCTCTATTGATTGAAAATGTGTTTCTATTATTGTTAATTATTTTTCTCTTGTTCCTTAGTCCTCTCACGAAAATGAACTTGATGTAAAACTAATTAAAACTATTCCTAGTGTTGATAATCTTAACCCTGTGCCTCGTGAAGATCAATCTCTTGATCTTGATTTTGGTTGTAAAATACAAAAATGCTTCTATTGATTACATTGTTGATCAAAGTCTCATTGCCTCACCTCCTATGAGTCAAGTTTTAAATATTATCTTCAACAATCCCATGTTCAATGAAATCCAGTCTTTTCTAATAAGACATAAATGCTTGATCATTCAAATATTCTATTGGTTTCATATTCATTAGTCGTTGTTCCATCACCTTTATCGTACCTTGGTCCTTCATCACTAATTGAGAGGATTCTTCAATTAGAACATAGGAATTTCGGGAGTCAATATGATCTTTAGGGTGTATGGTTTCCCACAAATTGGATTCATTAAAATATTCATTACACAACACTTTGATGTGATGGGAAGCTTTAAAAGGACATTTACCTTCAAAGTGACCTTTCAAGCAAATTATAAAAAAACATGATTTCTTATTTTTTGCTTGAGATCGTTTACTAAAATATTTGAACTTAGGAATAGGAAAATGATGATTCTACCCCTATTGGAATCGATAGCATCCAAACTTCTTTTCAGAAGTACATCAAAGTTTGTATCCATTTATTGTGTTCAAACATTTCATTGCAACAAGTTCAATTGGAAAATTTATCCAAAGCTTTCATGAAATGATTTTTTTAATACAAGTGTTGGACATGATAATGGAATTTATCCACAATATCAGAAAAGTACATCAATTAATGTTGTCATTGCAAAGTTCAATCTTGCACAAAATTTTGTGGCAATGAAGTCAAATAATGCATTTTTTTTGTTGCTCTAGCATATAATAACCAACAACAAAAACTAATTGAAATAAGCTTGAGATTTAAAAAATTGATCAATCAATCTCTGATGTGGACTCTCTTGAAGTCTTAATGGATAATATTCTAGCGTCATTATTAACAACTCAATAATAGAATAATTTAGATGGGTCATTTCTTACAAACAATATAATTTAATAAAGGAACCTCTATAAATCTAAGCCAAAAGCTTGAATAGCTTATTTACCAACAATGGTAAATCTATATCCCAAATGTTAAGGGCCATTCCAATCATATAATTGACAACAATATCAATTATAGAAAGAAGAGAGAATTGCCAAAAAGGATTGAGTGGTCTAGGTAAAGTATAAAAATTGCAATAGAGGCTTGCTATAAGTCATTAAAGATGTGTGATGTATATTGCTTGCACTGTGTTTTTTGTGGCTACTACATGTTTGCAAATCCAACAAAACCAACTTCTTTATTTTTCTGGGGATTTTTAGCAAACTTGGGTTAATGTATGGGGGGAGACTCAAGACAAAGGAAAGGTAAGGAAAACCAATGACTTAGTTATTTGGTATATCTCCTCCAACCTTCATGTGAGCCATTTTCTCTATGAACATATCAACATATGCATTGGGATCAACTTCTAATGTAGATTATTCATATTCATCTTCTTTTTTCTTTCCTTTATTGGGATTTCCCTTATTGACCTTTGGGTTGTGGGAAGCATAGATAGCTTCAACTTCATCAATTTCATCACATGTGATGTCAAATGAAATAAGATTCCATCCAATTAGTTTCCTAGCTTTGTACTACTTTTGGAAACAATGTTCCTTCTTTTGAATTTAGGCTTGCTAATAAACTATAATTTTCTTGCTTATTTATCTCAATTTCATCTAATTGAGAATGCATGACATTTATATTTACTTATACATACTCAATCCAATTAATAAGATAATTATTTTGATGAAAAGTGAGATATTGATCTCAATCACTAGAGATTGTAGTTTCCACAATATAACTATGATCATCTCACCATTATAGTGTACCCAAATGCTTCCTTTGGTTATTGAGGCCCTCGATTAAAAAAATTTACTTTGTTTGCCATTCAAATTTATTAGTTGTGATTTTCCACGGTGCCATAAACAAAATTTACATGCACATACAATTGCATAACTCACATCATTTATAATTGTAGTGAAATTCACCATGCACATACAACAATCCTTGGTAGTTTCTTGCCAAGGATTTAATCACATGCATGATTCATATGAGATTATCATCGATCTCATCCAAATAAGCATTCCATAACATAGTCCACACATTAACAATTGAATTCATGGAGTCACATGACATAGTAAAACCATAAATCATTCCATATATAAATAAACATGAACACTATATGTAAACAAATGAAGTCCACTAGACCGCTTACTAGGGAGTACAAATTCATTGTTCAAGTGTAGGAATCAACTATGGATTCTACCCCCAACCCAAACCATGATATGCCTAGCTTGGTGAAGCATGCTCTTACGAGTCTCTAATATCACTCATTGTAACTCATTGCTCTCTTGACTCATCGAATATTCTCACTACAAAGCACTCTATACCCTCATCCATCTATCAATTAGTGACAACACTCTCTTCCACTTCCCTAAATAATATTGGGGAAGTGATGTAGAGAGATTCTACCCCCTTAACATCAGAGTACATATGCAACATATTTCAATCATCTTGAACAAGATTTGGTAACGCAACCACTCCAAAATTTCTTCTATACAACATAACCATATAAATTTCTCCACATCAATCTATGTTACAACCACAAGGGTTGTGCATCAACCACCATTTGTTATTTTGTTGCACCAGCAGAACACAAGGTTTCACTGGACATCTGCACAGATTCTCCCATATAAAATCAATGGTTGTTACTCAACCCAAGGGATCATCCTCCCTCCTACACAGACCTCTCACATCATGCAAACTCTTTTTCATTCTCTCTGAAAACCTCTATGCCCATACAAAAAGAGAGCCCATCATTCTGACTGGCAACATCAATAATAAAAAAAATTAACATCAATGTTTCTACAACAATGTCAAATCATCTACATTTCACAGTGCATATAACTATCTGACACCCATCTGCAAAGAATCATCAGTTTAAAACACATTCCTCATAGATATCCCATCCTCACCTACAAATAAACACAAATCCAAGCATACAATAACATAGCCATATAATAACACATAGGCTACTCATATATACGCGTGCACCAAGACTAAATCTGGAAACCTAAATTCCTTTTATTGACTTATGCAAAGATAATATACATTATTATTAAAATGGCTCCATGGCCATGTACGAGCTTACAAAGTGTGTTGGATTGCTAGGCCAAAGGCCATGGAATCTCAACCATTTCCCCTAACACTTTCCTCTTGAAAGATTCTCTTCTGCAAGTTATCCTATGTAGGCTACCTCTGACCTTTCTTGGTGATCTGTTTATTCACCTTCAAAAGTTGTCCATCTTCAGCTTCCCATGAGATTTTCATGCCTATATGTCTTCCTCTTTCTTCATGTAGCACTTCACCTTCTTGAACACATCACCTTCTACTGTAACGGTTCACCTTCTCCTAAGCTATCTTCATGAGCTTATGGTCAATATTCCCTTGACTCCACATCCCCTTTCATGCATTATTCCTTTGTTCATGCTACAACAACACATCAACCCTAAATCAGTGTGCCCATTATTTAGCAAGGCATTCATCCTGCTCCATTGCCATAACCTATGATCTGTCACATTTTCCAGCAGCGTTCTACAGACACCAACCACTTCTATAGCAGCAAAGTCATGCTCTAGATCCAAGTCATTATTCCTACAACAACACATCCCTCTTATACAAATTTGTCCACTCTAAGACAAAACTTAAACCTTGAAGCAAGCATCCATCCTATAGCACGTTCCTACAACTCTCCTAGTAGCTTCATGTAGCAAGTTCTCGCGGCAACTTCCTACAACTCTCTTACTAGCTTCATGTAGCAAGTTCTCGCGGCAACTTCCTACAACTCTCTTACAACAACTTCCCACAGTAAGTTCTCATAGCACTATCACCCCCCTGTAGCATTGTCATTCTTATGTAGCCATATTCAAGACCTGCAGTAACCAATCACGTTTGGTACTAGAGAATAATATTTTTGTAGTTGCATTGTCATGTGTCACAACCACCTTCATTGTGTCACCCCCAAGATGGCTTTGATGATCTTGCATCAAAATCCTTAGGTTCAAGAAAGCATTCCCTCATGCTTATGAAGTAAACTATTCACATATCCAGCTACCCAATGCAACTTTAATCACGGTTGAATTCACCAACTCTACATCCTCCATTGTTGTACATTCAACTCTACAAGGCATCTTCTTCTACTTCATGTTCCTTCAACTTATTATTGCACATCCAAATGCAACAACACAAAATACTCTTATCATGGAAATATGGAATTTCCATCTCATTCTTGCTACAACTCACCTTATGGTACTACTACCATCTCTGACTCTCTTTCTTCATCATCAAGAGAACCAGTCAAGTTCTCCTCAACTATGCATCACCTGTGCAACTCTATCTAAGTCATGTCCCATCCAGGACATCCCCATTTCCCTTTTTCATGCAATGTACAAAGTGCCTTTGGTGTATCCAATCACTCATGCTCAAAGCCACACAACATGGAGTCCCATGCTCACATGTTACACCTCCTTTGACTCAATCAAAAACCACATGCATGCTGCCTCAATCAATGATTATGTCATCATACTCACATTGTTCACAAATTATCAGAGACATACCTTCAATATCCTTCCTCTTCATGAAACACCTCTCATTCAACAACTTCAATCCTTCTAACATTCTTCTGCAACATGTCTTCTTCCTAAAGAAGATTTGAAATCTTCTCTCTTCCTCTGACAACAACATCTTCATCATATTCCTCATCTTCAGGGTTGTAATTTGATCCATCTTTAGCTCAATAGCTCCACTCATGCTT
>CBVK0103649367.1:0-12682 GCA_900067695.1 Picea abies | reverse complement strand
AAGAGTGCACACTTTATACCTATATGTATGACGTATCAGGTGCTAGACATAGCTAGATTTTTTGTCAACACGATTGTAAGGTTACATGGTGTGTAACATCCTGCTCTTGCATGCATTGAACGAACTTATTCTTTGAGGACACTTCCTTGCAAGTGATTTGGATTATTATACTATTGGTTGTTTGACTATGATTATGAGACATTATGGATTGATGATATGTTATTTTGTTGTATTCAAATAGACATGTGTTATTGATGGGGTTCTCTTGAGTGTGTAGGACTTTGGACCTCGAGGATGCAGAGGCATCAATGAAACTCCTTGGACTCTGGATCGAGTCAGGGAGTAGACTATTGGGTTGAATATTGTTGATGTGACATATGTACATATAATTAGATGTTATGATGATTGATTATTATTGCTAACATGATTCGTAGATGGATGTAGGTTGACAATAACTTTCCAACTAGACTCACATGTGGAGTACAGGGGTCACGCACGACAACTAGAGAATTTGAGGGAGAGGTGTGGGAGAAGCCCTGCCACAGCGTACTAGCAGTCTTGTTGTGGCTTGAACTGTAGGTTAATGATTACCTAGTTCAAGAATACTCATGATGTCCTGAGGGAAGACTGCGATAGTCTCTCACAATGATTCTAAAGGGCACGAAATAAGGTAGGGGCCTTATTCCTTAGAGTCCCTTAGTCTCCCACGAGATCACCTGGTAGAGTATTGACTCCAAGGGTTTTTGACATCTACAAAATTCAGTCAAGAGGTGAGTGGCACCCTTGGAGCACGTAGTTTGTCCTGAAGGGCACTTCGCGCAAGGAAAATGAGAAGAGGTGACTGGCACCCTTGGATAACGTAGTGCGTCTTGAAGGGCATGTCACACAAGGAAAACAAAAAGAGGCGAGTGGCACCCTTGGACCACCTAGTGCATCCTAAAGGGCACATCATGATTTTAACTGGTAAGTTATTAAACCTATTCGGCCTTAAAATGAATGATGTGATACGTAAGATTTAAAAACAAATTTCCCTAATAAAAATGTCTCCCAGCCTAGTGAAATTAAAATCTAGGTCTAAGTAGAACATGTGGTCAAAAAACAATAATAATAATAAATAAACATGTAACAAAATGGGGGGTAAGAAATTCAAATTTATTTATTAAAGTCAAAATTATAATGGAGGATTAAATTTTTTAAAACTTAAAAGAAATAGGAAACTTAAAGAAAAAGGGGAAACCTAAAGAAAAAGGGAAACATAAAGTAAAAGTTGAATGTCTAACTTAGTAAGGAATTTTGCCATGGGAACTTGCTATTTATGAACTCAACTAGGAATTAAGTAAGGAGTAAGTCATTTAAGATTTGGAAGGGAGTGTTGGGACACCAAGGAGATTTTTTAGGAATTCTTTTAGGTGGGTGAGGGAAATAGGAATATTTATTTATTTAATAAAATTAATTTTCTAGTTCAACGACAGGATCGGGTGACATGTGTACGGGGGAGGTTTTTCGAAATTAATTAACTGAAAAAGGAATTTAATGAGAATTTGGGAAACTAATTACTTAAAAAAATCTATAAAAAGGAGGGAGGAAGAGGAGTATGGATCTTTCATCTTTTGGCGTAATGTTACACTGCTGAAATTTTACTTGACTAAAATTTCTCTTGTGGGAATTGGGATACTGAGCTTGGGTAACAAGTGGTAGCTCGACCTTGCGAGGTGAGCTGGGTGCTAGTAGTTCTCTAATATTGTGTGTGTGTCCTCTTTGCAGATCAGGGGGATCAGGAAGAGGAAGAGTACCCATAGCGTTGGCTGGGAGGTACCAGTGAGGTCACATCGGCTAGAAAGTGGGAGTTGGACGGAGTGCACGTGGGATAGCAACTCCAGAGAATTCACGTTTGGCTAAGGTACGCTATTAAATTTTTTACTTGCAATGAAATTTAATTTACATGTGTTATCTTTCTGTGCTGGGTTGAAGATTTCATTAAATTTAATTTACATGTGTTATCTTTCTGTGCTGGGTTGAAGATTTCATTGCCAAGATATTTCTTTCACCTTCATTCCTACAGTATTTGTAATCCCCTTGCTCATTGTATTCTGAATTGATTTCCTGTGGAGAATCCAGACTCTTATTCCAATGACTTCTCTATGTTTTTTTATTGATTATTATGAAGAAATTGTGTTTTTATCTTATGTCCCTTATCCCTTCAGATATTAGTTTGTGCTTGAGCAGTCAGCAAGGAGCCAAATCGACGGTCGTCACTTTGGTGTTTAAAGACCAATAGATTCAAATGCCCCGCTTTCCTATGCATGGATAATAAGTGAAGGATAATTTTTTCTCCCAGCTATCTATACCTTACATACCTCTATTTTTTCTCTTATGTTTATCTCTGCGTCTTGATTGATTAAAAATCTAGTTTCCTTTGCATTTTAATTGCTTAAACTTCGGTAAATATCTGTGTTTTGGATAAATAAAATTCTGTGTTTGTAAATGATAACCTTTGAGTTTTGAAGGCCCAATCTCTAAGTTTTTTTTTTTATTAACCTCCAATCATCTAGGCTCCTTGCCATTTACACAGCGAATTTCTAGATAGATTTTACTTCACGATTTACCCAGTGATTGATTGGAAAAACATCTGTGTTTTTGTTTATTTATTTCTCCCAGCGATTAGCCTTATTACTCTCTGCGTTTTTAATGATAACCTCTGTGTTTGTGTATTTATTTCTCCCAACGAATGGTGATTTTAGCTCTGTGATTTCATTTATATTTGTGACAACATTAAACTTGTTTGGATATGCTATTCCATGTATTCAAATGAAGGCTACATCATCTATTTAACTCTGAGATTCATATATATATTTATGCCATCTTATCATTTACTTACTCTGTGATTTACATTTATATCGGTTGTGTTTTAATACATTGACAATGCTTGAATATGTATGATATTGTTAGAGAGTCAGCGGTTGTATATATATTATAAACAACGCTCGATTATTTCATATCACTGCAATGTCAATACAAATTTGATACACTACAATATAACATCTCTCAACAATTTTACTTGGCACTTTTTACAACCTTTTTACAGCACGATTTCTGGGTGATTTATTCGTATTTACCCAACTATATATTTATACTTATTAATAGTTTATCAATTGAATTTTTTAGTAGGCAAAGAATGTATTGTTTGACAATGAATTTATTAGTAGGCAGAGATTGTATTGATTGAAAAAAAAATTATTAGTAGGGAGCGAATGTGTTTGATTGACAATGAATTTACACCGCAATTGATTGATAGAAAATGTATAGATTGCTCATTTAAAATATCATTCACAGTAATTACACAACGATATCTATTTCTCAAATAATTATGGTTATTTACCCATATCTTAGACAACGAATTTGCCTGGTGTTCATACAACCTTCCCCCCAGTTTTAGACAACGATTTCAGTGGATACTGTGACCTTTGTTAATGAACAATAATGTGGATTGCTGAGAGAAAAATATCTATTTATTTCCTTTCTAATTATTTTATATTGTTAATCCTGTGTAAAGATAGTGATATAATTGGTGGTTTAAATCAACATATTTCTTAAAGGAAAATGAATCATATGGTTTAAAGACAATGATTTTAACAACACATTTTGATAGCATGTGTTATTAATGGCATATTGATATTATGTTGACAGTGATTTTACTAATCGTTAGATGATAGCGTAATGACAACGATCAACAACATATTTTTAGTCAGATTTTAGACAACGATTTAAATAAAGTAATTATTCGTGACAACAAAATCTAATTCCTTGCTAATTTCCTATTTAATTGTTAATTATTTTGTTAGACAACAATCTCTTTAAGGGATATCACTAAATTTAGACAACAATGTCATTATTATATATCATTAGTGTTAATATCATTATTAGCTCTTATTTTGTATAGACAATGAATATTAATGGACCAAAGTATTATCATGGGACAACGACATCATTTTTAGATATAACAGTTCACATTTATGGAATATCATTATTAGCTCTTATTTTGTATAGACAATGAATATTAATGGACCAAAGTATTATCATGGGACAACGACATCATTTTTAGATATAACAGTTCACATTTATGGTCACATTATGATAATAGTATCATTTATAATAGCTCACTCTTCGCACTTAGAAATATTTCTTAAAAAATAATGGTGTATGGTTTGTTGGAGAAGTTGTATAGTGACGCGTCACCCCCACCCAAGCAGGTTCTGCTTGACATCCTAGTCTTTGGATCTTTCTATTCCTTGAGAAACAATGGATCCTTGATTCTCAGCTGGAATCTCCAACACGTATAACCACATTTCCTTCTTAGAAGATACGCCTCCACAAACAAGCACTAGGCACAAACCTCCACTCCACATGACCAACCGATGTGACCACAAGCTTTACCCGAAAGGGTGTTTTTGGATTTCATGACTTCACAATGTCTGTTGTGAGCCCCTCTAACTCCTTTGACCCATGAAACCACAAAATGGGATCACAGATATTTAACTCCTCCCTTATGCCTCAACCATGTGACCTCAGTCACTTCCTGGGGTCCACCTTTGAACGCGTCGGGATTTCACGACTTACGAGTTTGCGATGAAACCTCTTCTCCCTTTCTCGAAGTCTGAACTCACTAACTCTTCTCCTCAGATCGACAACCCTAAGATTCCCATGATATGATGGTCTAGATTGTGTCAGAATTTCACGTATGGGGATTTCGCAACATAAGATCTCCAAGTCATGACTTTCTCCACACTTTGTTTCTCGAAATGACGAAATTAAAAACCACAAGATCAATGGCTCTCGTTGATCCAGATATAACAAAAAATATTCCTCCTGAGCTTGTGAGTGTTGAAAGACACTCAGCCTTAGCTTCTCCGTTGATCCCCGAGATCCAATGGTGCACAGAAAATCGGTAGCTCTCCCTATGAAAATTTCAACTGTTCATTCAAACTTTTGACAAATCTTGCCAAATGACTTGGAGCCCTTCCTTCTGATCGTTCCTTCTGCAAAACAAATCGACCCTCATCTTTCCTTCGAACTCTTCGAAGTATCTATCCCTCATGGGCTTTGTTCTTGCTGCAAACTCAAGCATTCCATGGGATTCTGCCTGCACTCCTTGTCGCTTCACGATAACCTTTGATTATCTAAACTCTTCAACTCTGCACACTCTTTGCAACAAAAATACTTGAACCACTCACTGGGTTGGAAAATTCTAAGATTTCAATCTTCCTGTACACACCTTGCATGACTCTATGATATACTTGCACTTCTGATGGTATGAAAAAAACGGGATCTCTCCTGAGCTCATCTGAGGTAAAAATCAGAGTATTGTCAACGCACTCCTTGTGAACCTTCACTACACTCCTTACAGGAATTATCAAGATGAGAAACAATTGAAATTCATACTCTTACTCTCACAGACTTTATACATTCAACATGAAATCATACACACAAAGCATTGAAACAAATTCATTATAGAGTATATAAGCCAACTATAAACATATCATTCAATATATGTAAATAGTATTTATCACAACACCCTGAAATTGATTCAAAGCATTCTTATATTAACTTAGTGTTTCTGTACATGGGTTCTATAGAAACAACTATCTACTTATACAACTTCTACAATATTTGTTCTTCCATGCTCTCTTATTCTCCTACTCTACAACTCTACTCTTACAATTGAGAATAATAATACAATACCATACAATACATACAAGGGATATTTCTAGGGTTTTCCCTCCTACAACTCTAAGCTATCTAATCGAATTAAAGTCTATAACGACTTCACATTTATTTCATTAATCGTCTCCAACAAATATATGAGAGAAATTCTCAAGATTTGCGTTACAATCTCCAAACCATAAAAGAAAATATATATTTTTTAGATATTACATTAATGTTTCATCTTTTCAAATTCAAAACATCCTCAAAATGCATGCTGGTGCATATGCAACTGTCCTCCTCTTTGATGGCTTGTGATGATCCTGCATCATACTCCTCTTGTTGAAAAATTCATGGGCTGCTATCCATGAGCTCCTCCACCATCTGTCCATGTTTCTGTATCTCTGCTTCACTTTCCCAAATGGCATCTTCAATCGGGTGTCCCTTCCACTTTACTAAGTATTCATAATACGTCTTCCTCCGGGTCTTCTTACCAATTCTCTAATCAATGATATTTTCATCTACAGGCATATTTTTGACCCATTGAAATTCCTTTTGAGTCTCTTCTCCTCTCGCTTCATATTCTCTGTAAGGATACCGATCTGATACATTTAATATGGGTGATATACCCACATCATATGGCAATTCTATCTCATAAGCATTTTCCTCAAATTTTCTCAGAATCTTACATGACCCTATCTTTTTAATCTTCATCTTATTATACGTTCTTCTTGGGAATATTTCCTTTCTTAGATGTGCTAAGACTAAATATACCACTTTGAACTAAAACTATCTTCTCTGCTAATCTTCTCTGTGCTTATATTCCTGGTTGGAACTCTACAACTGCTCTTTAATCTTACTGTGGAGCTTCTGCATTTCTGCTACAAAATCTTCCGCTCTAGTACTTTTGAACTCATGCTTCTCTAAGTCTCTCAACTCAGATACTCCCCTTGGATGCATTCCATACATTATCTGAAATGGGATCTGTCATGTGCTCTAGTTGGGTGAGTCATTACATGCAAATTCTGCTTGCGGCAGAATTTGATCCCACTGACTATTATGTTCAGCTACCAAAATCCTTAACAAGCCTCCCAAGCTTCAGTTTACTACCTCAATCTGTCCATCCATTTGAGGGTGGTATGATGAGCTAAAAGATAAGTTCGTCCCTATCTTTTTCTATAGCGTCCTCCAGAAATGACCAACAAATTTGGTATCTTGATTTGAAACAATAATCTTGGGTAAGCCATGAAGTCGAACAAATTCTCTGAAAAATAGGTTTGCAATTTGTGTTGCATCATTGGTTCTCTGACATGGAATAAAATGTACCATTTTTTAGAATCTGTCGACTACCAAAAATATGGAATCACAACCCTTTTTTTCCTCAACAGTCCTAACACAAATTCCATGCTTACTGCATCCCATAACCTCTCTGGTACTGGCAATGGCTTATAAATCCTGTATTCTATCTTTTCCCCTTTGCGTGCTTTCAAATTCTACATCTATTCACAAACTTCTTGACATTTGTCCTCATCCCTAGCCAATAATATAATTTTTTCAGTTGTGAAAATGTCTTATCATGGCTAAAGTGTCCAACCAACCCTCCACTATGATTTTATTTCAGAATATTCTCTCTCATAGAACTCTTCGGGATACACAATTGATTTCCTTTGAATAGCAATCCATCCTGGATCAAATATTCAACCCATTGGTTTCTATCTCTCAGAATAGGATTCTCACATCCTTCATAAGTGTCCTTGAAATCTGAATCATCTATGTACATATCCTTAAGGCTATCAAAACCTAAGGTCTTCACACAAAACTCTTGCAGAATCAAACATTTCCTACTCAATGCATCAAAAACCTTGTTATTAGTTCTAGAAATGTTCTTTATAACAAAAGTAAAGTTCTGCCTAAATTCAACCCATTTTTCATGTTTATGGTTCGGTTTCTCCTGTCTAGTTACGAATTGTAAATCATGGTTGTCGCTATACAAAACAAACTCTTTCGGAACCAAGTAGTGCCTCCATTTCTTCAATGCCTGTATGATTGCATAAAACTCTTTACCATACGTGGAATAATTCCTCTTGGAATCATTTATATTCTCACTTTAGTATGCAACAGGTCTATTGTCTTGAATTAAGACTGCTCTAATCGAAAATCCACTTCCGTTACATCTCACTTGAAATGTCTTACTAAAATATGGAAGAACTAGAAATGGCTATCCAATTATATTCTCTTTCAACAATTTGAAACTTTTCTATGCTTCCTTTGTCCAATGAAAAGATTTATGTCTTTTGTTGACTGTGTCCATCATTGGTGCATAAATTCCACTAAAATTTCTGATGAACTTCTTGTAAAAATTGGCTAATCCATGGAAGATTCTGACTTCAAAGATATTCCTTAGTGATGGCCATTCTTTGATTGTTTTTACCTTCTTAGGATCCATCTTCAACTCATTCGAAGAGGTCATGAACCCCAAATAAATGAGTTCATTCTTCATGAAAGATGACTTCTTCAAATTTATCAGCAACTTCTCTTGTTGCAACCTCCTCACCACTAGAGTTATGTGTTTCAAATGCTCTTCCTCAGTCTTACTGAATATAAATATATCATCAAGATACACAATTACAATTTTTCCAATGAAATCCTTCAAGAATTCGTTCATTAATATCATAAAAGTACTTGGCACATTTGTCAAACCAAACGACATGAAAATCCATTCATACAACCCTTCATTCATCTTGAATGTTGTCTTCCATTCATCACTTCCCTCATTCTAATATGATGATATCCTCTTTTCAAATCAATTTTTGAAAAAAAAAAAATTCTCCATTCAAGCAATCCATCAAGTCATCCATCCACAGTAAAGGAAATATATACTTGATGGTGATTTTTTTTATATCCCTCCAGTCTATACACATTATCCATCCACCATCTTTCTTTGGAATTAACACTGTTTGTACAGTGCATGGAATCAAGCTTTCTTTGATCAACCCTTTGTCCATCAAATCCTAGATTTTCTTCTTGACCACTTCATTCTCCTGTGTCATCAATTTCTATGTTTCTTTGTTTGGAAAAATCGCTCCTGGTATAAGGTCAATGTGATGTATTATACTTCTGATGGGTGGCAATGAACAAGGTAAATTTTCCACCACTATATTAGCGAAATTCTCAAGTAGTTCCTGAATTTCCTCGGGTAGATCATCCATTGAAGTACTGATTAAGATGACTCTAGGTTTTCTCACCACAACAAACTACATTTCTTCATCTTTTTTGACTTCATCCAGAAGCTCCTTCCCACTCATGAGAAGTATAGTATTGATCGTTTCTTCTTTCACCTTCTTGTCTTCAAACGGTAGCAACATATGCATCCTACCATTTTTCTCCAAGGTGTATGTGTTCTTTCCCCCATCATGAATAACATTAATTCCATATTGCCACAGTCTCCCCATCAAAAGATGACAGACATCCATGGGAATGACATCACATACAATCTCATCTCTATATCCCCCTATCTTAAAGTCAACTAAACATTATTTACTGACAGTTACTTGATGTCCTTTTTGCAACCACGAAACCTTTTATGGGCTCGGATGTGCAACTGTCTCCAATTCTTGCTTCTCCACCATTTATTTGGATATTATATTATATATGCTTCCACTTTCCACAATTACCTTTCATGCCCTATCTTTGGTCTTGCAAGAATTTGTGAACAAATTGTTCCTTTGGATTGGATTCTCTATCTCTTTCTCTGGCTTCAAGAGAATTTTCCTCATCATTAAGGATCTTCTACCTTTTCTCTGGCTTCAAGAGAATTTTCCTCATCATTAAGGATCTTCTACCTTTTGCATCTTCTACCTCAACATTTTTCCTTTATGCTTCTGAAATGTGAGCTTAACCTCCTCCATCTCTTTTTCTATCAATACATTCAAAATATTTGTGTTCGATCTTTCCACAGAAAAAACACTTTATTTCACCCTCTCTACCTCTTCCTCTTCCTCTGGCTTGAGGAAAAGTGTTCCTATTGGCATATTGTCCTCCTTGTGAGCTTCCTCCCCTTTATGGGCGAGTATGAGGTTTCTTGTCTTCCTCCTTGGGCTTCTGTACTCTGTCCTGGGCAATTACTTTTCGTTTTCTCTGACTTCTACCTCAACCCCTTTAACCTTACTTTCAGGCCAATTTTACTTCTGCCTTTGAATCAATTTGATAAGAATCTTCTGCATTCTTGATTGTCACCATTCTCATGTCATATTGAATTTCATATCTCAATCCATTCATGTATCTGGCAACTTTTTCATCATCACTTTCATGACGAATTTCCTTGATGTTGACTGTGTAAAACTCGTCAGTGTATTCCTTCACTGTCATCCCTTTCTATCTTAAATTTTGCATTCTTCAAAATAGATTAATTTGGTAATATCTGGGTAAAAACCTTGGCTTTCATCTTTGCTACCATTCTATCCTAGACTTTGATTCATTTTTTTCCTTTGCAATGCCTGTTAGCCTATAGTTCATCCCACCACAGTGTTGCATGTCGTTTCACTCTAGTGACAACATGGTTAACTTTCTTATCTTCTTTGATATCTTCATAATCGAGGTATTTATCTAGATCTCTAAACCAATCTAGCAGCTCCCCAACATCTAAGTTGCCTTCATACATTGGGATGTCCTTTTTTTTTCTGGCCCCTATTCTTGCAATAGATTTGAATAGACGTTCCTCTGCAACATCTTCGGCTACAACTTCTTCTTAGGCTCCATCTTCATTTTCACTTTCGGCCTCACTGACTTATCCAGTATTAGTTGTTCATCTCTATGATGTCTCCATAGCATCCAATTGAGCATGAAGTTATCTCATTTTCCTTTCCACGACTGGATCAGGCATGGGTCTCTCTTGGCGTCCTCTTGGCGGCATTGTTTCAATATGTTCCACACAGAATTCAAATCACAACTTGCCTTATGTCCTGTCTTACCTACAGAAAACAATGATTGTTAGCTCTTATACCACCTGACACAGCACCCCTACCTCAGTAGGTTTTTCTTGACCTCTCGGTCTTTGGATATTTATATTCCCTGAGCCAAAATGGCTCCTTGATTCCCAACTGGAATCTCCAACATGTATAACCACAAGTCCTTCTTAGAAGTTACACCTGCATGAACAAGTAGTGGGCGCAAACCTCCACTTCATGTGACCAACCGGCATGACCATAACCTTTACCCGAAAGATTTTATTCAAATTTCATGACTTCGTGATTTCTTTTGTGAGTCCCTCTGACTCCTTTGACCCCCGAAACCCCAAAATGGGCTAATGGATATTTAACTCATCCATTATACCTCAACCATGTGACCTCAGTCACATCTTGGGGTCCACCTCTAAACACGTCAGGATTTCACAAATTACAATTTCGTGATGCAACCTCTTCTCCCTTTCTCGAAGTCCAAACTTGTGACCTCTTCTCCTCAGATCGACGGCCCTAAGCTTCCCACGATCTGACAGTCCAAATTATGTCATAATTTCACATATCAGTATTTAGCAACTCAATATCTCCAAGTCATGACTTTCTCCAAACTCTGATTCCCGAAATGCCAAAATTCAAAAACAGAAGATCAACGGCTCCCATTGATCCAGATCTGATGGAAACTATTCCTCCTAAGCTTGTGAGTGTTGAAAGACACTCAACCTTAGCTTCTTCACTGATCCCCAGGATCCAATGGTCCACAAAAAATCGATAGTTCTCCCTCTGAGAATTTCAACCGTTCGTTTAGACTTTTGACAAATATTTCCAAATGACTTGGCACCCTTCCTTCTGATCTTTCCTTCTGCACAACAACTTCGACCCTCATCTTTCCTTGGAACTCTTAGAAGTCTCTATCCCTCCTAAGCTTGGTTAATGCTGCAAACTCAAGGATTACACGGGATTATGCCCGCACTCCTTGCAGCTTCATGATAATCTCTGATTATCTGAACTCTTCAATTTTGTGCATTCTTTGCAACATAAATCATTCAACCACTCACTAGGTTGGAAAATTCTAATATTTCAATCTTCCTGCACAGACCTTGCACTGCTCTATTCTATACTTGCACTTCTGCTGGTATGAAAACAATGGTATCTCTCCTGAGCTCATCTGAGGTAAAACTCAAAGTCTCATCAATGCACTCCTTACGGACCTTCATTGCACTCCTTGAAAGAATTCTCAAGATGAGAAACAATTGAAACTCATACTCTTAATCTCATAGAATTCATACATTCAACATGAAATCATACACACAAAGCATTGAAACAAATTCATAACAGAGTATATAAGAAAAATGTAAACATACCATTCAATAGATGTAAACAATATTCATCACAACCCCCTGAAATTGAGTCAAGGCATTCATATATTAACTTGGTGCTTATGTACATGGATTCTATAGCAACAACTTTTTTCTTATACAACTTCTCCAATATTTTTTCTTCCATGCTCTCCTAATCTTTTTCTCTACAACTCTACTCTTACAATTGAGAATAATAATACAATGCCATACAATACATACGAGGGAGATTTCTAGAGTTTTCCCTCCTACAACTCTAAGCTATCTAATGAAATTAAAGTCTACAACTACTTTACATTTATTACATTAATTGCCTCCAACAAACAGATCGGAGCAATTCTCAAGATCTACGTTACAATCTCCAAACAATAAAAGCAAATATATCTTTTCATGATATTACATTAATGTTTCATCTTTTCAAATTCAAAACGTTGTCAAAATGCGTGTTGGTGCATATCCAGTTGTCCTCCACTTTTCGGGCTTGTGATATTCCTGCATCAAATAGTCTTCTTCTCACTTAATTTGGTCTCCTAGAACGATGGAGTTTTCTTGGGTTATTGGTCTAGTTATGTTATCTTTCACCAAGGTTACTGTCATGCCCATTGCTTAGTGACAACATGATTCCTGATGAGGGGATCATTGTGCACCCTGATGGATAGAGGAAAATGA
>CBVK0103649363.1:0-11441 GCA_900067695.1 Picea abies | reverse complement strand
GGGACAATCCCTTCTTGGGTCAATACACTTGAAAATCCCAAAAGATAAGGCGGTGAGGGGATGAAGTGTGGAAAGTGGTTAGTATTATTAGGAATGGCATGATGAATTGTCAAGGGTACCTTCTAGTAGAAAACCCATCCCTAAGGGTGACCACTTACTAGGGTGGAATTTCAACCACCAAGGTGAAACAGGGAAAAGAGCACAACTTCCAAGGAGACATTACATAATCAAGAGTAGCTTCAAATGAAACACACTCAAATGCCTTAAATATTGAAATGACACTCACCATAATACATGGATCATACCTCATGGAGCAAGACCCAACATCTTCTGGAAGCATGCTAATGTGGTAGATACCATCGTGATGAATCTGAGATCTGTGGTGGTAAGGCAGGCCTCTATCTATGCAAGTAGACATTGTCAGTCATCTATCTCTCGATACTCCATGTTTTCAACTTGAGGTCCTCAAGACATAATCTCCTTAGTTATCCCTGGGAAATGGGGATAACATGATAAAATGTATCAATGATCATATTCAACATAATGTTGCTTGGCCAACCATGCTGACCAATTTACCCTCAGATATCCCTAAGTTCAAGGGTCACGATGGAGATGACCCATACAATCATATCATTTCATTCCACCTTTGGTGGTAATATAATAGTATCAAATATGACTCAATTATATTGCAATTGTTTCAATGCAACCTCACGGGTGTGGCCACCAAATGTTACATTGATCAATTGACCATTTTCGTAGAACCTTTAATTCCATAGAAAAAATATTCTTGACATTTTTTCAAGTCCCAATTCACCATAATGTTGGGATTGAGATACTTATTAACTTTCATTAGATTACGTCTACCCATATCATCAATCACATTCATTAGTGGCATAAGAGACAGGGTTTGTGTAAGACTGAGATTAATGATCAATTCCTTATGGATTAGTTCTTAAAGTCATTACTTCCTCCCATATCCAAAGACATGGCCATGACCATGCATAATACTAAAGAGAATGCCATCCAAAAAGCACAACAATATGACCTGGTCTATGCCAAGTCAAGGTATTTGCACATCATTCTTCTGTATATCCCTCACTATCACTTAGATGTAGAGCATCCCATGCAGCTAATGGAGTTATCAGGTATATTTTGCACAACAATCCATACATATGGTGGAGTGAGTACGTTGGACCCCCCTCCCATTGTAGGGTGTCCCTTTATGCCTTACAGTTATCCTAATCCTCCACTAGATTCCTCTCATTCCACATCTGATGTGGGAACTAGCACCAAGTATTCAGGTCCCCCTTGTTGATCCAAAAGACTATTCAAGGTCTTAAAGACAACATTATGAGAATAAATCCTCCTGCATTTTTAGAGAGGTGGTAATCCTCTTTAAATAAAATGCAAAGTTTACTTGGAATGATATAAAAGACTAGACTTTTAAGAAAGTAAATATTCACATGCAAAGAACGCCTAAGAAAGGACTAGGCAAATTCAGAAATGAATATTCACAATACTGTACAACATTGTAAACCATTAAAATGAGATACCTTAAAGGACTTAATTTCCATCATATCATAATCAAAGTAGAACATATCATTGGACAAAATAAGAAATAAGGACCACATTTGCAGAGAACAGGATTTTGCAATTAAAACCCAAAGAGATTTTGATAGACACGTTCTTGAAATGTCAAGCTTAAAACTCAAAGACAAAGAAATCACTAGACATGTGCTTAGAATAGTTCTTTAGGAAACCTTAAAAAATATACAAATGTTTTTCTAAAAATTCTGTAATATTCATAAAAGTAAATGCGTTCATCCTAAACGAACTGGGATGGGAAACAAAGAAGACACAGTTAGGAATCAACCTTTGGTTTTCACAAATCATGAAATGGAAAAGGTTGGATGACTGCTAACTGAGAAGAAAATGAAGTAAAATATTAACGAGATGACTACTTGACTTACTATGATGGAAAAAACAGGCCCTTCATTTGCTTGTTGAAATCTCTTTTGTAGGTTATTAAAATGAAGGTGCTCTAACGATATTAACTACAAAGTAACACCTTATTGGTTGGGAACAAATTGAATCAACCAACCTATGCCAATGGTTATTTTTCCATTGATAGCTCTCGATGGGAAAAGGTATCATCCTAAATAGGCCACAATTCCTAATATTGGAGTTGTGATGCCACAGTTCAGAAGAAGGGTTGGAGTATTACTCATCATTGGTGTTTTGGGCTTGGAATGTGATGCATGGGGTTTATACCAGGTAGTTATGGAGGGATTTTAGGTCATCCTTTCAAGATTCTTGGGTACATGAGTACCAAACCAAATTCTTTCTTGGGAAAATGAGGTCTTAATCCTTGGGGCTCTGGATAGACTGGTAGGCTTTAAGGTTGGTTCTGAAAGTTGGGAAGAAAATATAGAGAGTACTTGCACTTCCTCGATGTTGTGATGTGGACTTTCGATGCCTGTTGCAGTCACTTGGGTGGATTTATACTAGTCCGGTAGAGAATGTTGTGGAAGATACATGGAGCAAATTAAAAACCTATGAGTAATTTAATTAACATTAACTTTGAGACGAATTTCTTTGAAGGGGGGGAGGAGTACGTAATGCCCCATATTATTAAATAAATAAATAGATAAATATTTAAATGGTATAAAAATAGAAATAATAAAGAAAGAAAAAGATTAAATTAAATAAATAAAAGGAATTACTTTATTAATAGAATGAAAGGGGCAAAAATAAGAAAATAAAAATTTATGGAAAGCTAAATTAAGAAAATGATAAAAATTGTATGATTAATTACTTAATGACAAGTGTAACTCATTCATGGAACTTCTTGCATGAATGGATAAGAAGAATTCTATATAATGAAGGTGAATAAGAAAGTTTGATATATTTTGCTTGGAAAATTAATGGAAAGGCTTGGAAGCTGGCATATGTAGTTGATTGAGGGCTCAGGGGCTCTCATTCATGATGATTGAGGTGTTTTTTAGGAGGAGAGTCATCCCCCCCACTATGTTTCGACAATATAGATCAAGGATTGGGGTGTCATAGTTTGGCATTCATGGCATTGTAAGTAAGTTGATTCCTTCAACTCTCGGGTTAGTTTTTTTCCACTCGCTCCTTCTTGTGGATTATGTAATCATGAGCCATGTATATTTACTTTTATCAGTTAATGATTGCAAATTGTGGTGTTTATTTATGTATTTAGAATTATTAGAATTTGATCCATTACACCCATTGCTTGGAAAACATGGCCTCATCATCAGGCTCAATAGCCAGCCCATGGCGATGACCTATTTTTTGAAACATGTCATAATAGCCATCCCATCCATATCTTCCACAACAATATCAACAACCATATCAACCACAATAGTGTCCACAACTTAAACAACAACAAAATTGTCCATAGAAACAAAGTTACCAACTTAACAAGAACTCTCCAGAGTTATCACTTTTTTAAAGGTCACATTTTTACCCCCATTCCAAAAAGTGGTGCTACCGGTAGCGCCCTCTTTTTTGGAGATGGTTAAAATTGCGACTTTTTTGAAACCATGCCCTTGACATTATGAACAGAACCCCAATGAAACCCAGAAATTGACATTGAAAAGTGATGCTACCAGTAGCACCACTTTTTTTTTAGTTAAAACTATGACCTAATTGAAATTGTGGCATTGACCACTGACACCACTTTTTTTGAGTTAAAACTATGACCTAATTGAAAATGTGGTCTTAACCATTGGCACCACTTTTTTTTAAGTTAAAACTATGACCTAATTGACATTGTGGCCCTAACCACTAACACTACTTTTTTTTAAGTTAAAACTATGACCTAATTGACACTATGGCCTTGAACACTCGCACCACATTTTTTTTCTAGTTAAAACTATGACCTAATTGAAATTGCAGCTTTGGCCATTGGCACTACTTTTTTTTTTCAAGTTAAAACTATAACCTAATTGACACCATGGCCTTGACCACTACCACCATTTTTTTTATGAGTTAAAACTATGACCTAATTAAATCTGTGGCCTTGACCACTAGCACGACCATAAATAAAACACTAAAAATTGACTACTAAATATAAACGTATGATAATTTATTTATCTATTAATTT
Organism: Picea abies; assembly: GCA_900067695.1. NCBI lineage: Eukaryota > Viridiplantae > Streptophyta > Pinopsida > Pinales > Pinaceae > Picea > Picea abies. Next base: position 7,312 of record CBVK0103649363.1, on the reverse strand, counting down.
TATTTGTTTTAATAATTTACATTAAGAAAATAATTAAATTGGGAAAAAAATACTCCTAAATAAATTCTTTAATTTAAGGAGAAAAACAAAATTTATTTTCGAAATAAAGAAAAAAAAAACAATTTTTATTGAAAAATAATGCAAAATACGATTTTTTAATAAAAAAAAATTAAAATGAACCCAAAGAAAAACTAAAGTCTAAATTTTTAGAGGAAAAATGATTAAAAGTGACTTAAAACACAAAATTTAAAGAAAAATTTTGAAAAAAAAAACCTTGAAAAGACATATTTTAAAAATAAATATAATCTAAAAACCCATCTAAAATATATATATACTAAAAAAATACAATTAAAAAAATGAAAATATCAAATACAAACATTTTTAAAAATTAAAATTAAAGTAAATTAAAAAAAAAATGCTAAATTTTAAACTTAATCTAAATTAAATTAAATTATAAACATAAACTAAATTTTAAAAACTAAAAATTATATTAAAAAATTAAAAATTAAAGATTAATTTTAATTTTAAAACTAAAGTTTAATTTTAATTTTAAAGCTAAAGTATAATTTTAATTTTAATTTTAAAGTTAAAGTTCAATTTTAATTTTAAAGCTAAAGTTTAATTTTAATTTTAAAAAATTTAATAGTTATAGGGTCGTGTGGGTGTCGGAGGGCGATGTTCGGCATCGCCCCCCTTCTGACACCCATGTGGCCCAAATAGTCTATGGCATCGCCCACCCAACACCCACGTGGCGTGGGTTGTTTAGGTCATATGGGTGTTGGGGGGTGATGTACAACATCACCTCAATCCCTGCAACTCAATATATGGTCCCATGGGCCCCAAGTCTTGGCCTGCAAGAGCTGGAGCAATGTCAAGCATCGCCCTCGGCATCCACATGACCCTAAAGCTATTAATTTTTTTAAATTAAAATTATACTTTAACATTAAAATTAAAATTAAATTTTAACTTTAAAAAAAAAAAAATTGAATTTTGAATTTTAAAATTTAGTTTATGTTTAAAATTTAATTTAATTTAAATTAATTTTAAAATTTTAAAATTTAGTGTTTTTTTTTTGTTTTTTTTTTAAATGTTTGTATTTGATTTTTTTTAATTGTGTTTGATTTTTTATTTTTATTTTTTAAATATAATTTTTTAGTTTTTTTTTAATATAATTTTTTTAGATTTGTTTTTAGATTTGTTTTTAGATTTGTTTTTTGTTTTTCTATTTTTTAAATTGTCTTTTCAAGGTATTTTTTTCAATTTTTTTCTTTAAATTTTGTGTTTTAAGTGTGAATTTTAATTATTTTTCCCAAAAAAGATTAGATTTTAGTTTTTTTGGTTATTTTTTTAATTGCTTTATTAAAAAATCGCATTTTGCATTACTTTTCAATAGAAATTGTTTTTTTTTTCTTTATTTCCAAAAGAAAATTTGGTTTTCTCCTTAAATTAAAGAATTTGTTTAGGGTATCTTTTCTCATTTTAATTTTTTCTTAATGTAAATTATTGAAAAAATAAAATTAATTGATAAATAAATTATCACACTTTTATATTTAGTAGTCAATTTTCAATGTTTTATTTATGGTGGTGCTAGTGGTCAAGGTCATGGTTTCAATTAGGTCATATTTTTAACTAAAAAAAAAGGTGGTGATAGTGGTAAAGGCCATATACTCAATTAGGTCATAGTTTTAACTCGAAAAAAAAAGTAGTGCCAGTGGTCAAGGCCACAGTTTCAATTAAGTCATAGTTTTAACTAAAAAAAGTGGTGCTAGTGGTCAGGGCTTCAACTAGGTCATAGTTTTAACTTAAACAAAAAGTGGTTCTAGTGGTCAATGCCATAGTTTCAATTAGGTCATAGTTTTAACTTAAAAAAAGGTGGTGCCAGTGGTCAAGGCCACAATTTCAATTAGGTCATATTTTTAACTCAAAAACAAAGTGGTGCTACTAGTAGCATCACTTTTCAATTTGAGGGTAAATTTCAGGGTTCTATCAAGGTAACTCCGTTCGTAATGTCAAGGGCGTGGTTTCAAACAAGTCACAATTTTAACCACCTCCAAAAAAGGGTGCTATCAATAGCACCACTTTTAGATTTGGGGTTGATTTTTGTGTTTTTTACCCAAAAATATGATATTTTTGGGCTAGAGTTCTCGTTTTGAGGTCACAATTCTCGTTAAGTTGGTAACTTTGTTCTTTAAATTAGTTGGGAAAATGAATTTCATGAGCTTCTTGGAGAAAACACATGGTGCATTGTGAGCATTCATCTATTAACCATTTTTTGATGTTTTTTTTGCGGGGGAGTTCTCTCATTCTTTCTTGTTCTTGGTTCTTGGAGGTAAGAGAAGCTTTTCTATGGTAGAGAGCCATTACTAATTGGATGTATGAGAAGACTGGTTATTTTCCAACAATATAAGGATGCTTGAGTGCATGAAATCATTCACATTTGGAGAAAATTGTCCACAACTGAGAATCTTTGAAACTTCTAGCATTGATATTTCTTGACTAGTTTGGACTGGAGCCCTAAAATGAAGTGGAATAGCCCGAGGGACTGCATTGCAGAGAAGAGGATTCCTTTCTTTGGGTTGTGCAGATTGAAGGGGAAAGAGAGCTGCATGGATAATTTTAAGGATGTAAATTTATCTTAGAATGTAGAAATCTTGGTGAATCTTACTAGTGTTTAATATGCAAAGTATAAAATATTTGGCGATATTTTTGTAAAAATATTCAAATTTCTAAGGATTTTATATAGTTTCTATAAAATTTGGGCTATTCTTAAGGAAAAATAATTTTATTCTATAGAATTTGGGTGAATCACTTTTAGAAAAAATGGAAATTGTAGAATCTTTTTTTGGAAAAAACATGGAAAATTAGCCCATGGGAGATATATAGCCCCTAAAATTTTCCCTGGAGAGCTGGTAATTTGGGATTGATGTGAGATTGAGTAGATTGTAACATCAAAAGAACTTGACTGTCTATAGAGTTGGCCTAGGCACCCATCATTGTGGATTCATAGCGTGAGCTTGAGGGTGACCTACTGTTGAGATTTTTGGAGCAATAATGTCTACAGTTAGGTGGAGTGTCTGACATCTATAGCTAGTTGGTGTGGTTATTTGATAAATATAAGAGTTCTCTATGTATTATATTCATACTGTGGTTTATTCCATGCTTATTCACTATTTAATGTTGTGTATATATTTAAATTCTATGCACTATGTGAGAAATATGCTTTCTTGATTACATATATGTGTTTCTTAATGATTTTGCATGAGCTTGTTGATTTACTGCATGCTTTTTATTTTAATTAAATTGGTACCAAAGTTCAAAAATTAGTTCAAGAACATGAGTTCTTGACCCTACAATTTAGGTACATTACAGATTGGTATTGGAGTAGAAATTTGTTGTGACATGACCTGACTCGGAGCTGGGTACGTAACATGGTAAGAGGTTTATAATATGGTTATATCTATTGTGATGTTTATCTTGGTTGAGTTATGTCGACTTGCTATTTTCCTCAATGGTATGTCGCATTGTGACATTGAGTTATGTTGACTTGCTATGTTCCTCAATGGTTATGTTGCATTACAACATTCCCCAAGGGTTATGCTAGATTTCTTTCCTAAATCATTATGTCACATTGCAACACTCATCTTTGCTGACTTATGTCAAATTGCTATGTTTCTTAATGGTTATGTTACATTGTGACATTCTTCAAATGTTATGCCACACTCAGTTTGTTTGACTATTGTTGACCATGATGTACATGGTTGAACATGGTTTACTATGAACAATCATGTTGACTATGGTTGAGCATGATTGACTTTATATCACATTGCGACATGCAGATTGGCTGGCTACTGTTGAACTGATTCATTCCTCAATGGTTATTTTGCATTGCGACATTCATTAATGGTTATGTTGCATTGTGACATTATGAGGTTGACTTCAATATTATCTCGCACTATGATAGTAAGAGGTTTATAATATGGTTATATCCATTGAGATATTCATCTTAGTTGAGTTATGTTGACTTGCTATGTTCCTCAGTGGTTATGTCGGATTACAACATTCCCCAAGGTTTATTCTGGAATGTGATGTTCCTCAATGGTTATGTCATAATGTGACATTCATATTGGTTGACTTATGTTGAATTGCTACAATCCTCAATGGTTATGTTGCATTGCGACCTTCTTTGAAGGTTATGTTGCATTCAATTTGTTTTATTGTTGTTGACCATGATATACATGGTTGACCAATATGCACATGTTTTGCCATGGTTTACTATGGATGACCATGCTGACTATTTTTTTAGCATGATTGACATTATGTCACATTGCGACATTAACAATGGTTGATTCTTCAATGGTTGTCACATTGTGACATTCATCTTGGTTGACTTATGTCAAACTACTATGTTCCTCAATGGTTATGTTGCATTGAGTTTGTTTGATTGTGGTTGACTATGGGTAACTATGGTTGACCATGGTTTAATATGAATGACCATGTTGACCATGATTGACTTCATGTCACATTGTAGTAATCATCTTAGATGAATTATGCCGATTTAAATATTCCCCAATGGTTATGTCTTTTTGAGACATTCAACTTAGTTGACTTATGTGGAATTACTTCATTCCTTAATGGCTATGTTGTTTTGTGGCATTAGTCAAGGGTTATGTTGCATTGTGACATTAACATGTTGACTTCAATATCATTTCACTTTATGACATTAAGAGGTTTATAATATGGTTATATCTATTGTGATGTTCATCTTGGTTGAGTTATGTTGATTTTTTGTTTTCCTCAATGGTTAAGTTGTGATGTCACATTAAATTGTGTCGGCTTGCTATGTTCCTCAATGGTTATATCACATCCCAAAGGTTATGCTATATTTCAATGTTCCCCATGATTTTTTCTACTTGTGTTGTAGTTTGACACTAAATTTCATGATTTTTTGAAGCAAGGTTGAAGATAGATGACATATTGTAGTGAACATGTTCCTTGTGGCTTTTGTGGACATGAAAAATTTCTTGTAGTTCTTTGGTATCTATATGGGACTATGTATGACCAATTTATTTTGCTAAGGTAATGTTTTGTAGCCTACCTGCAATAACCACACCTAAACTCAAGTCATGGGTGCTCAAATGTCGTCGAAACTAAAAATCCCCGAACTGCTTTGAGAAACCATTTCCTTGGTCAATGTCAGCCTATAATATTTCGTGTCTCTACAAACTAAAAGTCTAGTAGGGGGATGGTTCCCTTAGGGGATCCTTGGCACGAAGAAAAACTCCAAGAAACGAAAAAGAAGAAAAAATATTGAATACCTAATGGAGAGGCTTGGCATATCCCCTGAGCCTATCTAACAAAATTTGCATTATCACATAGTTAATCGGATAAACTAGAGCCAAAAGGTGATAAGCGTGCAAGTTTAATGCAAGAGACATGTGGAAGAGGGTCCCCCATTTTTCATGTTATAAATTATATATTTGGTGAGATGGTCTAGATTGCATGCCATGTGATAATTTATGAATTTGTTGAAGCTTTCCATGTGATATATTGAGACCATAAACATGTCTCAGTACTATTCATTAAATTAGGGGATGCTTTGTTGATATGTTGTTCCATTGAACACTAATTCTCTCTCTTTTAAACTTGTGCCATAATTAGCCATTGGTCTACTTCTTCTCCCTCTTTTAAACTTGTGCCATAATTAGCCATTGGTCTACTTCTTGGTTTTTTTCTCACAAGACATGATAAAATTTGATGGAGGAAAAGGAACTCACTTCTTGTTTGTTGTTGTCCAAAATTGAAGCTAGAGGATAGTGTCCCGACTCTAAATTGTGGACCATGTGATTGATGATAGTGTTGGAGTCTCCTATCACTATTATTGATTTCATTCCAATACCTTTTTCTATTTTAAGTCTTTGTCACAGAGCATAAGCTTCTACTATGTTGTTGGAAACTATGCAAGTCCCCATGCATAATAAGCTTCAATTGTCCCTCCTAGGCTCATGATGACCCATGGGGGCTTCACTTTGTTGACCAATATCTTATCATGTTCATTCATAAAGGGGGGTTTAAACTTTTGAAAAGTAAATTCAATATTTTGGAGGTATTGGGGGGGCGAGATGTGAGGCATCATAGGGTTTATAGGTATTGAGATGTATAAAAAGGGGTATGTGATAAAAATATGGGTTTTCTTATTATTATTGGGAAACACATGGTCTCCACTTAGTGAACCTATGACATATCACTTGCGTTTGTGGGATATTAAATAATACCTCTAATTTCACTAGATATTGATAAATACCTCCCAAAATCCTTTTGTTGAACCCACCTCGCAATACATCTTTCCAATTTAAAAAACCCCTATTTTTACTAGATATCCCCTATTTTTTTTTAATAAGATACCCTTTTTATAACCGCCAAAACCTGTAAACTCCTTTGTAGCCCACATCTCGCCCCTCAATACCTACGATATATTGACTCTATTTTTCACAATTTAAAAACCCCCTTTTTGAATGAACGTGATAAGATATTGATCAACAAGGTGAATCCCCCGTGTTGGAAAAATGTATTGGGAGAGGGGTTCAACAAAATAATTTTTGGAGGTGTTTATTAATATCTAGTAAAATTATGGGTATTCTTTAATATCCCACAAACGCATATGCTATGTCATAGATTTACTGAGTGGAGACTCCATGGATGAGCCCCCTACACCTACTTCATTAAATATGAAATTTTGTAAATGTAGAGTAAGTTATTATATGAAATAAAAGAGATATTGGTAGTGACTCAAAACTTTTAAACCATGTGAAAACCAGCCTTAAGAAGAAATTTGAAATGACAGACTTAGGTTTTTTGCACTATTTCCTTGGCCTCCAAGTGTTGCAAACCAATGAAGGAATTTTTCTTTTCCAGTCTAAGTATGCTTGTGACCTTCTTTGTCACTTTCATATGGATGATTGTAAACCAACCCCTTCTCCCTTCCAGTCTAGAGTCAAGCTTACTACCACCTATACTTCTCCCGAAGTTGATGCCACTTTGTACCGTCAGTTAGTTGGTAGCCTCTTATACTTGAATCATACCCGTCTTGATATTTCCTTTGTTGTTGGTCTTGTTGCCTGGTATATGCAAACACCCCATGAAAACCATTGGAAAGAAGCTAAAAGTTTACTTCGCTATGTCTGTGGTATAGTTTAGTTCATGATACATTACAGTTCAGGAGGGAATCCTTTATTGGTTGGTTTCACTGATTTAGATTGGGCCGATGACCCTGATGATCGGAAGTCTACTGCATGTTATGTTTTCAGCCTTGGTT
>CBVK0103649338.1:0-10785 GCA_900067695.1 Picea abies | reverse complement strand
TTGGACATATCAAAACCCTTTCCTTTAAAGTTTCCTTTGAACTTGTCCTTTTGAAAGTTCTTATGAAAGTTCTTCTGAGAGGAAGATTTCTTTCCTCTCCTGGTCTTTGCAGGGAAGGCAACATTCTCTTCATTTGATGGACTACTCCTAGTGGTCATGCGACCTTCCTCCTGAAGACAATCATGCCATAAGCGCTCAAAGTTTGGCTGAGACTCCCTGCCATTAACACTTGCAAGAAATGTATCCCAAGAAGGCGGATTTTATACCAAGCTCGAGGAGCTTGTTTGAGGCCTTACAGGGATTTCTTAAATGGATGAACTAGATTGGAATAACCTTGAACAAACCCAATAGATTGCTCCATGTAAATTTCTTTTTATAAATACCCATGCAAGGAAAATTTTCCATCCATTTGATAGACCTCCCATCGATAAGAAGTTGCAAGGTAAAGTACCAAGCAAATAGAGTTCATTTTGGCAAAGGGTGCAAATGTTTCAATACAATTAATGCATTCTACGAATGAATAACCTTTGGCGACTAATCAAACCTTGTGTATGTCAACACTACCATCTGCTACATCCTTGGTTCTATAACCCATTTACATAATACAAGTTTTCTTCCTTGGGGAAGAGGGTCTAGTTCCCAAGTATCGTTTGCCAATAAAGAATGAATACTTATTTTATCACTTCATCCCATTCTAGATGGCTAGAGGCTCTTTAAATGTTTCAATCCTGAGTCTCTAGAACTTGAGCCAAAAGTGAAGAGGTTCACTAAAATTGAGAACAAGTTTTGTGTCAATCAAAGGGTTCATAGGCCAGAGGACCAATTGCTTACGTAGTTGTGTGAACCCATCGAAGAAGCTATGGAGCTAGTGCAAGTTCAAGTTCAATAGACTCATCTGGAGGAGGAGGTGGAGTAGGAAAATCTAGGTTTTCATCCTCAATGTCATCATCTAAAGAAGAATGATCTAAACTAGAGATAATTAGACAAGGAGGAGAAGAAAAATTAGAAGGGGATGGCACATGCATCAAAAATGGCTCACAAGTTCAAGATGGCACAGTTTTCAAACCAAGCACATTGGCAGAGAGACCTTTATCAAACTTAACATCTATTGTAATAATGAATTTTGTAGTATTGAGAACAAGAAGTCTATAACCTTTCACCTATTATGAGTATTCGATACAAATGTGCTTATCACTTGTAGTTTGCAAGGAACTTCTCTTTTTGCCAAGGATATGTGCCCTTATCTTGAGCAATGGCACCAAAATGTTACAACAAAACTAACACACAAAAGTGTAAAGTCCCAAGCACCAAGGTGATAGCTCTGTGTAACTCAGGAAGGTTGTCCATTGTCACAACAGCAACTCCTCACTTTAGGTTGGTTCTTCCCCAACACAAGGGGGACTTCCCTAAGGTAGGATTAATAAAGCTATGACAACTAGGCTCAAGGAAAATATGAAGATTTAGCTTTAGCAAAACAAATACATTGTAGTACAGAAATAGAACCGAGTGAAGTAGGACAAGGGACTAGTGCCTATCAAATCTTGGGAAAAATGGAATCAAGGAACATCACTCTAAAGAGGGTTTTGTAAAAATATAACAAGGAAAGAGCTGCTAACAGCATGCCACAATCAGCCTTAATAGTGCTGGAAATAACTACAAAAATAAGTCTTGGAGAGCCCTATTGGTGCCACTCTCGAACAATTTTATGAAGGTGTTTCCATGCAATGATATATGCAGAAATATAGCAGAAAAAATTAAATAAGAGGGAGAACCTCCTGACGTTACTCCTATCCAAATGGAAAATATTCCATTAAGGCCTTCATGGCACATTCTTTGCAATAGATTCCTACAATTACGCAACAACATTAAAAGCATGCAAAACCATTAAGCCTCACATATGATAGAATGATACCTCCATCTTTCCATTAAACCTTCCAATGAGATATACAATGAAGCCCACGAGGAGAGAAAACAAATCTAACGTAAGTCACAAATGGAGAGAGCTACTCCTTAAATAGAGTCAAGCTACATCTCCTTACAATAAACAAGTAATTGTTTTCTTAAATCCATTAGTTCTCCAAGGAATAATAATAAAATTTCCTCCTCAACAACTTCCTTGTTAAGAATAGTGATGAGTTGTGGAGATCCATTTTTTTCTCCAAGAAGAAACAATAAAATGCAATTGGAGTTATCAAGATACATCCTTATCTCCGAGGAGAACAATATAATAATGCTCCCATACTTAACCAACTCCATGGGACAAGTCAAACAAATAATAAAATAGGAGTGGTTATGCCATGTGTCTTCTCCAAAGTGGTTGATCATGTCAAGTGCTCCATCAAATGATAAAATAATGCATCAATGGTGTGCCCTCCAATAGAATAGACCAAGTAAAATGCATACAATAACTTCTCCACGGTGGATTTCTAGGGTTTGAAACCTCCTAGGTGACACATCCCTCCAAGAAAACAATAAAATATTCCATGTGCACTAGGAGAGAGTGCCTTGGGACCACCTCAATCCATCGATCCATAATAAAATAAAATAATGAAGTGTATCCTCCAAGATGCATGCTCAATAATACACTAAAATACTCCATGACATAGGAGAGTGTGCTCCATGGTCCCCCTAGAAGAAATCACCAAGCGCACCCTCCAAGATGCATGAGTGAAGAAAACAATTTAATATTCTCCCTAGGAGAGTGCTCTTCAACTACCTCCTCAAAATAGCAAATGTGGTCCACAAGGTGCATGAATATGTGTGCAATAATTATTAATAATCCTCCATGAAGAAGTCAACCAGATGTGTGAACCCTAAGGTGGGCGCTCCAACCAATGCATGTGCAAGCTAGGCATTCCACTAAGAAGAGAAATGGTTGACCATATATAAAATTTAACCAATAGGGCAAGGGCACCCCTCTAACAAACTCTAAGCACAACTTTCAATGCATAACAACCCTCCAATGATATAATAATCAAAGCTCAACTAACTCCATAGGTGTGCCCTAGAAAAGTATGCCAACCCCTTCACACATCTGAACTAATGTAGAGTGCTCCACATGCAAGTCTTGTTCAAAGGTCTTGGGACCCTCAACAACCTCCCAAAATAGAAGATTCTCCATCGGTGCATTCTCCAAGTGCAACCATCTCCCCAATTAATATAAAATATGCTCCAAGGTAGTTACAACTCCTCAAAACATGTCCAAGTATATAGATCACTCACCAAGTCAATAAAACCAAACGAATTCCCAAGTAGTGCTTTACAAGGTATGATTGGGGTTTCTATGAGGATGTCCTACCTTGGAGATGGAGATTTGATTATTTTGATATTTTTGAGAAGGTTGATAACCACTTTGAGCACACTCTTGCACATGTATCAAGAAAAGTAGTTATTTTAGAGGAGCACTCCCCCTCTTAGGGGTTTTTATTGCTATATTTGGAGAAGAAGTGGTTAGAGGATCCCTTCTTGAAGAGTGCCCTACTTATAAAAATGACAAGTGGCAATGTCAACCATTTTATATATCTTAAACCAATTAAATGTGCTAGATAGTGAAGGATGCCTTCATAAAGCAGTCTCTAGAGGTTTCTTTTTCATACTTTATGGAGGTTAAGGTTAACTAGAGGGTAGCGCTTTGCATTAGAAAAGGACATGTGACCTTGTGGAGATATTTCAGCCCCTCTAATGGATTTCTTCACCCACAATGAGTGTCCTACTCCAAGGAAACTCCAAGACCTTTTATTGATTTTTATTATTATTTGATGGAGAAAAAAGTGGATCTAAGAAGATGTCGAGTAGCAGATTTGACCCTCTCAAACCAAGAAATGAGGATAAATAAAAAATCAGATGAGGAGCACTCCATGTAAAGGGGTTATGTTAGTTTCTTAGCACATATATTGAAGAATAAAAATACTCTAGAGGAGCACTTGGGTTGAGATGATGACACATGGCAGATTAGACCTGTTTAAAACAAAAACATTTCAACCAATTAAATTCATTCTTTCAGGAGCACTCTATCCTAGGGTCTCTCTAGAGAGTTCTTTTAATATTTTAATGAAGGATGGATGAGGGGAAGAACTCTATAAAAATCCAAACCTCTCATATGTAAAGGTGGATTGATGTGGAGGAAAAAAAACCCATGGGCAAAGTACAATATTTTTTGTAGGCATGGGAGAAAGGGATCATAAAAGATTTATGCTTCCGTTATCTACCTTTCTGTAGGTTGAATTGATGTGCAAGGCAGCCATTGTAAATCTGTTGGTGTACTCTTCTCATCCAAAGATATTTCACCCATTCTGGGAGCTGTTTTTGGAAGGATGGAAATTTGGCTGTGATCTATTGATCTTCTCATGCCTTTGATGTAATCAGATTTGTTAATAAAGAAATTTTTGGCTGTTCAGTCATCTTTGAAGGCTGTCTTGCTCTTCTGTTTGCATTGAGGGTTGCACAGTACACTGGTTGATGTTTATTGGAGGTGAAGCTAGCTGTCTATTTATGAGCATTTCATTAAATTTGCACATTAATTCCGCTGATGTAATTGGGGTTTATCGCTATTTTCCTTGCTGATTTCTCCATTCCATTTAAAGCTCATTTGTCATCTTGCTGCCCCGACTCCATAGCCCAAAGGATAAGACACTTGTCCTCTTTAATTCTGCCATTTGTGCATTGTAAATCCCTAAAACAAATCACTTCACTAATCTGACTTTCAGATCTGCATTCAAGGACAGATCAATGATTTGATCTAAGGGATTCCCCCCTTGAACTGGAGGACAGCCAACATTAAGTGAAGGGAACGACCACCGAGGTGACAATGGGTAGTGTCCTCAAGTTGCCCTAGGGTTTGTACTTGATGATTGGACTTATCTCTAAAGTACAGAACCCAGATTTTAGAGGTAACACCTCTGAACATTCCTGTCTTTCATTTTGAAAGTTGATTAGAATATCTTGATTGAGTCAAACCTGCCATCAAATGTTTCCAAATCAGTTATATATCTTCTCGTTGCATCAAACTAAGTCATTTCATAAAACAAGTCTCAAAATTAAGAGGGCAGGTTAAGTCCTTCACTTGGCAACTCAGTGCTTTGGGCACTGTTGCACTTGAAAGACAGCTCAATTTCCCTTTGAAAGCTTGAAGTAGCAAGTAGACAAATATTCCAAAGTTGTAGGGCCAAAAGTGTCAAAGTTTTAACCCTGAATGTGAAACGACCTGAGTTTTCTTAGATAGACACGTGGCACATGGTGGGTCCAGCAAGGAGAGCAGCAGGTTGCACTGGCAAAGCAAAACAATCATCAAACTTCAAAGGCTCGATGTTTTTAGTCGGTCCACTTTCAAGCTTTTACATTAATGGCAAAGTGAAAGAAATTTTCTAAGTTTTCCTCAATGTTTCAGCAAATTTATGGACAAATGGGCACACATCTTTGAAAGGAGATTTTCTTCTAAATTCCCTGAGTTCTTGAGGGAAGGCCATGTGGTGAGTCTACGGAATTTCAGCGATTTTGTGAGCTAACTGCATAGGATACAGAGGGAGATTTCCTCAAATCTTCTCTAGTTGCCATGAGAGTGCCATGTGGCATTCATCATACAACTCAACGTTTCTTTGGATTGAATGCTCTAACACTAAGGCAGGGTTTCTCAAGTTTTCCCAAAATCCCCAAAACATGAAAAGGTCACATCATATCATTAAAGGGCTAAATTGAATTAATATTGGAACTCACCACATGAAATCTACAAGGAAGATTAGGAAATGAGGCACATTTACCTCATACTTATGCAAGTGGATAAATTTTAATTTAACAAATCCTCTCAACACTTGGACAATTTTGCATGTTTTCCTCTAGTACTTTCTAACGAGGGAAAAAAGATTAAGAGACCATTTCTTTCCCTTTCTTCTCAAAATTTCATCAATGGCTAGACAAAACAACCAGCAGACCCTAGCCATGGATATCAATGACACTCGCAACACGCTGAAGACAAAATTCAGCTTTGCACAAGTAGCAAATGGGTATGAGACCTGAACAGCTAGAAAAACAAAAGACGTGCATGTCACGACTTATTCAAGCTGCTTCATTGCAAAAGTCATACCCTATAAAGAGTTGGTTTACTAGTGTGTGCACTGCTTTAACCGATATGAACAGACAGTGGTCGCTTCAAGAGGAGGAAAAATCTTCTGCTACCTCAGCCCTCATTTACAGTTATGCGATGCTTAGCAGAACCCCAATTTATTTTCTCTAACAATCAGTCTTCTCGATACTTTGCTCAGCACTTCTGTACCATTAAGGAAATAAATTCTTGGATAGAGAAACGCCCTAAAAGCCTGCCAAAAAGAATGGCGATAAAATCTCCAAAATGACACAACCATGCAGAGACATTGTTGCATTGTTGTGTAAGGTCTTCAAAAAAAAAGAAACCAGCAAACTCTAACATTGTGTGTTTTCTGTTATAGTATGTACCTCGGATAGTCGTCTATGGGCTAGAGAATGTTCAGCAGATCTGGGTGCCTTCTATTACAGCAACAGCAGATCTGTACAGCATTAAGAAGACCAGAGGGCGCAGCACTAAAATTGGCTTCCAGCAGTACGGGCACATGCATGCAGGCATGTGACAACTTTAGATAGGATAATGATAAGGTTATCCTTATCCTTCATCTCCAGTTAACTGTTAAAGTAGCTAGCATGCTGAGTTTAGTTCAATCTTCTTTTTAGCAATTTTTCTATTTTAGAGTTTGACTTCCAGTTAGGGTGCAGATCCCAAGGGAATCTGCACTCTTTCCTTGGAGGCACTACCTCGTCCTTGCGCAGATCCATAGATCTAGGAATTAGATCTAATTTTGAAAACCCTAGTACGCCTTTCTTCATCTCTATAAAAGAAAGGTAAGGGTATGGATCTGAGATAGAGTTTTTATGTTAATCAGTTAGCAATTTATTGTTTTCCAGTATCGAATTTTCATGTTCAGAATTAATGAAAAACAGTGACAGGTTTTGACAGTCAGTTTCATGTTCAGAATTAATGAAAAACAGTGACAGGTTTTGACAGTCAGCTGTTGAGTTTGTTATTTGTTTTCTACAGTATGTGTATATAGATTCTAGCATTTATTACAGAGCTGTTTTGAGAGGTCTGTGAGTTTAGGCTGTGTTTAGTTTCCCGTAGGTATTATTTCAGTGCAGAATCTGTTTAAAATGGTTTAGATTAATTTACATGGTATCAGAGTGTAGTTGCTGAAACCTTCCAGGAATCTGTGTATGGATAGTGGGGCTACTACCTATGAGAGGGAGCTGTCGGGAGGTTTCGGGGGTGAGATGCCTGTGATCCATGCTTGAGAAAAGCACAGTGGACCTGTGGGGTGAGATGCCTGTGATCCATGCTTGAGAAAAGCACAGTGGACCTGTGACAGGTTGTTTTTATTAGTGTTGCAAAAATCGCAATAATATCACTAACATCACAATATATCGGGCTGTCAACTCGCTGGCAATAATATCGCCCTAAAGTATCCCGATATTTTCAAGGGCCAATAATATCGGGATATATTCCAAACAACGTGATATTATCGTGATTCGACGGAAAATATCAACTAACCCAAGACAGACCAGTTTATAATGTGTTTTTTGACTTTTTTATGTCATTTTCAAAACAGAGTGAAGGGGTTTGAAAGCGAAGGAGGTCTCCACCATTTTTCTTTGAGCTAAGGACCAAGAAGAGAGTGTTTTCATTTGCCATCAACAGTTTATTGCGGTGTGGGGATTGATTCCCATCAGTTGTTTCTATATATGCAGGTATGTGTAACAATTTCCACATGTTTTCTTTTTGTTTTTTGAGATTCTTGATAGGTTTTGCAATGCCCATCATTTTTCCCTCTTCTTGCCGATTTTTAGTGGACTATGGGATATCTACCATTTATTTAGAATCTAGATCTATTTATTTCTATGCAGCATTTTTGTATTCTGATTCTTGAATTTTCATTTTCATTTTTTCCTCTAGGTTTAATCATTGCGATCTGAACTTTGAAGAATGAAAATGTTCCTCTAGGTTTAATCATTGCGATCTGAACTTTGAAGAATGAAAATGCCAAAAGCTTTGTACCCTGTGTGGGAATATGGTGATCACACTGATGGGCATAATCGACAAAAGTGGAATTGCAAATTGTGTTGAAAGGAAATGATGGGGAGAAGGAAATGAAGTGGGAATCTTCCCAGATACAACCCCCAAAATAATTCATATTGCCAATAAATTACTTTTAGATATGGGTAAAGAGAGAGATAACAAGGAAGATGTGAGAATTGAGCTTGCAGCGAAAGGAGCTGCAAGAACTAGGGGGGCAAGAAGTGACAGTGTTTCCTCGGCCTCACCTTCCACAATGCACTCAGCAACCTCATCTTTTTTTGTTCCTAGAACCACACCTAGGGGACAACCTTCTATTAGGTCAATGGTTAAAATAAAGGAGAAGCAAGGCACTGACAAGCTTTTGGGTAAGTGTTTTCTATGGAGTGGCATTCCTTTCAACATTGCCAAGAACAACTCATTCTACCAGTCTATGTTTGATGTTGTTTATATTGATGGCTCAGGGTACAAGGCCCCTACCTATGACGAGTTGAGAGGGCCTATCCTTCAAGGTACAAGGCCCCTACCTATGACGAGTTGAGAGGGCCTATCCTTCAAAATGAAAAGGTCGATTGCACTTGTAGATTGGAGGAGCTTAAGGAATCATGGTAAGTCACTGGATGCACCGTGATGTCAAATGGTTGGACTGATAAGAAGGGTAGGACCCTTCTTAATTTCTTGGTTAATTGTCCCAGGGGAACAATGTTTATTTAATCTATTGATGCATTTGTACATGTTAAAGATGTCACATTATTATGTGATTTGTTGGATGGCTCCATCCAAGAGGTAGGTCCATAGAATGTTGTCCAAATCATAACGGATAGCACTACTAATTATGTTGTTGTCGGCAGGTTGCTTATGTTGAGGCATCCAACCTTGTTTTGGACTCCTTGTGTTGCTCGTTGCATTGATTTGATTTTAGAGGATATGGAAAAAATTGTTGATATCAAGGATATTATTGAATCGGCCAAGAGCATCACAAAATTTATATATAATCATGCATCTATGTTTGACTTGATGAGAAAATTCACAAATAACAGGGAGTTGATGCATGTTGCAGTCATACATTTTGCCACCAACTTCATATCTCTTCAGCCTCTCTTGACTTGTATGTGAGAGGTGAAGAGAATGCTCCTTTCAAATGAGTGGCATGCTTTATCATTTAGCACTAAACTAGAGAGGGAGGCCATATGCAAGCTAGTGTCATACCAAGAGAGTTTTTGGGAAAGAGTGGAGGAGGTGTATGCCATTAGTAAACCTTTGGTAAAGGTTCTTTGGTTGGTTGATGGAGACGAGCCCACAATAGGCTATTTGTATGTGACCATGGATAGGACCAAAGAATCCATTCATGCCTATTATGACGACAAGGGGGATGAGGGATATGAGAAACGATTATTGATACGAAGGGTGATTGATGAGCGATGGAACAATACACTCCATCACCCCATTCATGCTGCAAGGATCTACCTCAACCCTGCATTATCTTACTCATGTGGTTTTAGATTTGATGTTGAGGTTATGGATGGATTCCTCACATGTGTTCAAAGGATGGTGCCAAGTCTGCAAGAATGTGCGGAGATTTCTAAAGAAATGGAAATATATAGGATGACCACTGGAACATTTGGCTTTGACATGGTTGTTTGGGACAGGAAGACCAAAGTGCCAAGTAAGCTTCATTTTGTTTCAAATTTCAATGTCTCTTCTTCCTTTGTTTCAAATTTTAATGTCTTTTCGTATGTTTCTCTTATTTGTTGTAGACACTTGGTGGACAAGCTATGGCTCAAGAATACCCAATTTACAAAAGCTTGCCATTCAGATACTTAGCTAAACATGTTGCGCTTCAGGATGCGAGCACAACTAGAGTGTATTTGAAAAAATACACGCCAAGAAGTGCAACAAGTTAAAAAACAAATTATGTATTATAATTTATAATTTATGACCCTCATACAAGTTGGAATCTCAGTGCCTTAATGACATGGTCTGCGTCTACTACAATCTTTGATTGTGGGCGAGGCAACTTGAAAAACACACGTAGAGGTCATTTCGTTGGATGGGATCAACACCAATGTTGCATGGAGGATTGAAATAGAGAGGCCTGCCATGGACTCGGCCCCTTATTGGTTCAAGAAGAGGCACGGGAGGAGGTACTAGGGTAGAGTGTGGTAGAGGAGGAGAATGTTCCAAAGCAAACACCTTTACAGGAGGTGACTATAGACACAAGCGTGGCACCACCTTCACAGACTCGGACACAGTGAGTTGGACTTGCTAAATAAAGGACGTCAGAGTCTAGCTTCTCCTGGAGGTGACTATAGACACAAGCGTGGCACCACCTTCACAGACTCGGACACAGTGAGTTGGACTTGCTAAATAAAGGACGTCAGAGTCTAGCTTCTCCTTCTTCTTATAGAGGACGTCAGAGTCTAGCTTCTCCTTCTTCTTATAGAGGACGTCAAAGTCCAACACCAACCCCAAGGACTTCTTCATCTAGAGGAAAATCCATTACCAAGAACATTACCTTTTCCCGTAAAAGGGGCAAAGGGAATCACTAGTTTATTTATCTGATTTCATTGTAGATGACTCGTGATTATGTGATACATTTATTATATTTTTTTATGATATTTTGAAGCTTTGGTGTCAAGACTCAGGACATGATTCAGTATTGATGTGTGATGTATCACTAGACATCTTATATA
>CBVK0103649336.1:0-12287 GCA_900067695.1 Picea abies | reverse complement strand
TTCTTTACCATTAACTTATATGTATCATGTACTGAATAATAGCAGCATAAACAAGAGACAAAAGAACACAAGAGATTTATCCTGGAAAAACCCAGCAACCTTTCTTAGACAAATTCCGTTCACAAAGCAAGTCCAATCATGAACCAACAGATAAACCCTAGAACAAAGGCTAGCTCAAAGTATAACCAAAAATACCACCCCAACTGCAGCAACAACAGAATACCAAGGTAGCGCACCTTTTCCAAGAGTAGCGCACAAGAGAGAAATACCAAGAAGACTGAACAAGAAGAATCTTTTTCACTGCAGCTGCTATGTCACCCTTCCTCTGACTTGCACCTTACTTCTGTGTAGATGAGAGAGTGTGAGTGAGTGTGTCCAAATGAGCTAAGGCACCTTCTATTTATAGTCTTCCTGTCCTCTTTACTGGGCCGACTTCTCTTCTGGGAAGGTGTCACTTCTTTGTTCTTTATTCTTCTGGGTCGACTTCTCTTCTAGGGTATTTCCACATGTGTCCAATGGTTCTCTTGCTTCTAGAATCTTCTTCTCATCTAAGAAAGGCTATCTAGGAGGGAATGTACCTCCCGCGGCTACCAAAACATCAACAATCCCTCTTAGCTAGGGAGGTAGATTTCACGATGTATTCATCTAGTAGTCCACTGACTATTCTGCAATCAGCTAGTAGCACACAGCTACCACAATGCCATCGATAGCAAGAATCATTTGTCACAGTCTTTGCAATCAAGTAGCACACAGCTACTCCCAATGTGAACTGGTAGTCTCCATTGCAATCATCTAGTAGTGCACAGCTACTAGAATGCCATCCAATAGAATACGACTGTGTCGATCCATAGTAGTACACAACTATTATCTAATGGTACACAACCACTCCAAATAGCACACATCTACTGTCCAGAGACACAATGTCTCTCTCCTGCAATCAACTGGCATCTACACAAGCTACCACCATGCAATCCAACAGTCCCTATGATTATGCAGCAATCAACTAGTAGCACACAGCTACTACAATGCCATTAGCCATAATCATAGTCTGCAATCCCTATGACTATGCAGCAATCAGCTAGTAGCACACAGCTACTACAATGCCATTAGCCATAGTTATAGTCTCATCCAGTAGCACGAAGTTACTCCCATAGTCCTCACAACTATGCGTGTGATGTTTCTTCTCTCATCAGGTCCGACAGTGCATCACCCCCTTAGTCACCTCGCATGACTGATCTAGGGAAACCTTGGCCAGAGGGGTTAACCGGCAAGAGGAGAAACAACACACCTCACTCTCAACGAGGGTGGACATTCTGCATCATGCCAAGCTTGTCTTTGAAGTACTCGTACTTCACTCTAGACAAAGGCTTGGTGAGAATGTCTGCCATCTGCTCATCCGTGGATATGTACTGGAGCTCTATAGCTCCTCTCTGTGCCATTGTTTCTTCTCTCATCAGGTCCGACAGTGCATCACCCCCTTAGTCACCTCGCATGACTGATCTAGGGAAACCTTGGCCAGAGGGATTAACCGGCAAGAGGAGAAACAACACACCTCACTCTCAATGAGGGTGGACATTCTGCATCACGCCAAGCTTGTCTTTGAAGTACTCGTACTTCACTCTAGACAAAGGCTTGGTGAGAATGTCTGCCATCTGCTCATCCGTGGATATGTACTGGAGCTCTATAGCTCCTCTCTGTGCCATTGTTTCTTCTCTCATCAGGTCCGACAATGCATCACCCCCTTAGTCACCTCGCATGACTGATCTAGGGAACCCTTGGCCAGAGGGGTTAACCGGCAAGAGGAGAAACAGCACACCTCACTCTCAACGAGGGTGGACATTCTACATCACGCCAAGCTTGTCTTTGAAGTACTCATACTTCACTCTAGACAAAGGCTTGGTGAGAATGTCTGCTATCTGCTCATCCATGGATATGTACTGGAGCTCTATAGCTCCTCTTTGCACTATGTCTTGGATGTAATGATATTTGATCTCTATGTGCTTTGACTTTTCATGAAATACAAGGTTCTCTGAAAACCTTACGCAACTTTGATTGTCACAATGTATCAAAGTTGGCTCCAATTCTAGATCAAATATCCCTGCAAGCAACTTCCGAAGCCACACTAGCTAGAATATACTCTGCCTTTGTTGTACTGAATGCCACTGATGTCTGCTTCCTGCTCAACCATGAGAGCATACCTGATCCCAGACTGAAGCAGCATCCGAAAGTACTCTTCCGATCTACTGCACTCTCTGCCTAGTCAGAGTCTGTATATCCCCGCAAGTTCACATCTCCACCTGAGACATATCTCAATCCATATCCAATCGTACCAGGCAGGTACCTCAACTTATGTTTTGTTGCCATCCAATGTACATGTCTAGGTTCAACCATGTACTAACTCAAGGCATTCACTGCAAAACATATGTTCGACCTGGTGTTAACCGGGTACATCAAGGATCCAATCAGTTGTTTGTACATCATGGGATCCACCAAATCTGAAGATGAATCACTCAGAAGCTTCAGATTTATGGTCATGGGTGTGGCCATGGACTTGCAGTCCATCATCCCGAATCTCTACGAAATCTCAACAGTATATTTTCCTTGGCGAAGGAAAATCTCATCTGATCTCTGCCACACCTCCAATCCTAAGAAGTAATGCATCAGACCTAGATCCTTCATGTTGAACTCTAAAGCAAGCTCCCTCTTGCACCCAACTATGAGCTTCTCATATCCTATTAGAAACGGGTCATCTACATATAGAACCAAGATCAGCGAACAACCATTCTCAACCTTATAGTAAAGGTTGAGATCTGCATCACTCTTGGTAAATCCCAAGCTCATCAGGTAACTATCTATCCTGGCATACCAAGCCCTAGGTGCCTGCTTCAATCCATACAAGGCCTTCTTCAATTTGCAAACATGGGACTCTTTCCCATGGATCACAAAACCTTGTGGTTGCTCTATGTAC
Source organism: Picea abies (assembly GCA_900067695.1). NCBI lineage: Eukaryota > Viridiplantae > Streptophyta > Pinopsida > Pinales > Pinaceae > Picea > Picea abies. The sequence continues at coordinate 9,319 of CBVK0103649336.1, read as the reverse complement.
ACTTATTCCTCTATTACACCATTCAAGAAGGTAATCTTGACATCCATCTGGTGTAATTTCCATCCCATTGCAGAAGCAATCGCAATAATCGATCTAATTGAAGTGTACTTTGCTACAGGAGCAAATGTCTCATCATAGTCTTCTCCCTCTTTCTAGGAGAATCCTCTAGCCACAAATCTTGCCTTGTACTTCTCTATGATGTCGTCTGCAACATGCTTGATCTTGTAGATCCATTTGGAAGTCACTACTAACTTCCCTTCTGGTCTCGGAACCACCTCCCACACATCATTCTTCATGATGGACTAATACTCCTCCATCACGACATCCTTCCATTCCTGCTTCCCAGTAGCTTTTTCAAAGGTGGAAAGCTCTAAATCAATGATGTTGCTCATTAGTGCCACATAGCTGGAAAACTTATGTGGTCTCTTGCTCTCTTTAAAAGAGCCTTTGGGAGTTGCATGTCCTTTAGCTTCTTGCAAGGTGTTCTGAAGCCAAGCTGGTCTCTTCCTGTTGATTGCAGCTTCTCTATGTGGATCTATAGGTGTCTCTAACTCTACCATCTCATTCTGAACTTTTGGAATGGGTTCCTCTGGTGCAGTCTTCCATGACTGCTTCCCTTGGAGCCTCCTGCTCCTCTCGGTCCTCATCTATGTGAGACTCCCTTGATCTTTTGAAGGCTTCATCTTCATCAAATGTTACATCCCAACTGATCTCAATCTCTCTCTGTCCAAGAATGTATATTATGTAAGCCTTCGAAGTCTCACTGTATCCGACAAATGTGCCCTTCTTTCCTGAAGGTTCCAGCTTCGTTCTCTTTTCCTTTGGAACTTGTATAAATACTGGATAACCAAAAATCCTTAAGTCACTGATTTTTGGTTTCTTTCCAGTGAACACCTCTTCATGTGTTTTATTCCCCAATATTTTGTGAGGGCTTCTATTCTGAACATACACAACTGTACCGGATGCTTCTGCCCATAAGTGTATGGGTAGGCCCTAGTCATGGATCATCGCTTTCGTTGCTTCTACAATGGATCTGTTCTTTCTTTCTGCAACCCCATTCTGTTGGGGGTTGTAGGGAGTTGTTAGCTCCCTCTTAATCCCTTATTCTCTACAAAAGTCTTTAAACTCCTTTGAGGTGTACTCACCTCCATTATCAGAACTCAATACTTTAATCTTCCTTTCCGAGAGATTTTCAACTAAAGCCTTGAATTCCTGAAACTTGTTGAAGACGTCATCTTTTATTTTCAAGAAGTAGATCCATATCTTTCGAGAATAGTCATCTATGAATAAGACATAGTATATAAAGTTGCCTAAGGATGGCACCATCATCTATCCACATACATCAGAGTGTATGATGTCCAAGATACCCTTGGACCTATTGTCACTATTAGTAAAGCTTCTCTTGACATTCTTGCCAAGTGCGCAACCTTTGCATACTCCATCACGTTCTACTTGAATGTCGGGTAGACCTGTAACCATTTTTCCCAATATCGATAGTGCTCTATAGTTTATGTGAGCAAGTCTTCGGTGCCATAGTTCACTTGAGCTAACACTATTGTGTACTTGGTGTCCCTTCAATTTATATAGTCCTCCCTCTCGAACACCAATTACGGTAGCTTTATCAATGCTTGAATTCTTGGTCCATAGAAGAACTTGGCCATCCATAGAAGCTACCCTAAAACCTTTATCTTCTAAAGCAGAGATGGAAAGTATATCCTTAATTAAAAGACGGTTACCTGACTCAAGTTGTAGGGAGGCTTCTCCAACGCCTCTGACTGTAGGCTTGGAATCATCCCCAAGCTCCACTTGAAGAGATGAGCTCTTTTCTGTCAAATTTGAGATTTGAAAGAGAGTTTTTGGATCCGGTCATGTGCTTGGAAGCACCATTATCTATGAGCCAAGTGTCACTCCCTTGAGTGATGGTTCTTGTGAGTGCTAAAACAAATACAAATTCTTCATCCTTTGACTTGTGCTCTTCAGCTTCTGCTATATGTGCATGGTGCTTCTTCTTCTTTCCCTTTTCATGTTTATGAGGGCATTGTGAGGCACAATGTCCCATCTTCTTGCAGGTGTAGCATCTGATATTTGATGCATCCATCCTGTGAGGTGGTTTCTTAGACTTCTTCGAGCCGTCTTCTTCCCTTTCCTTTCTCTTCTTTACTTGGGCAGCAAGTGCTTGATTTTCGTCATCAGTAGTCTTCTATGATTTGAATATCAACCTGGATTCCTCTTGGGTGTAGTCTGCCCATAGCTTGTTGAACTTGGGAAATTTGCTTCTAGCACAAATCCCTTGAACAAATGGATCCCAAGAGGAGGGAAATTCATTGAGTGTAGTAGTCACAAGTTCAGTGTCTTCTATTGGATCTCCAATGGTTGCTAACCGGTCCTTGATCTGTGAGATCCTCATAAAATAGTTGGCTACTATTTCTAACTTGTTCATTGTCACATTTCTAAGTTGATGCCTTAGAGTAAGCTTTCGACTGGTATTCTTACTTTCATAAAGTCTGGTTAGGGCATCAAACATTTCCTTCGATGACTTCAATTTTGATACATTGGGTATCAGATGATCCTCTATAGATTCTGTCAAGATCCTCTTGGCCTTGACCTCATTCTTCCTGAACTTTGCTTTGGCATCTTGTTCTTCTGGTTCCGAAAGCATCTGCTTGATGTGATCCAATAACTCATTCTCTTCTAGTATGAGAAGAACTTTGTGCATCCAGGATCTGAATTTATTTGCTCCATCCAATCTATGTTCAACTCTCATGCTAGTTGACATTTTCGCTGGTAGAAACCCTAGCTCTGAAAAACTTTGATTTTTCAAACTTCACCAAACTGCACACTGAGGGTTGCAGGGGGTGCGCTAGGGTAGGGCGCACTGCTCTATGAAAGAATTATCCCCAACGACCTTGGAATAGTGCTCAACAAGCTTGACAAAGTATTCCAGTGCAACTGCAAGGTATTGTTGCAGCGACCTTCCTTCCAGTGGTCAAATTGTTCTGAAGGTAATCAACTTCGATACCATGTTAGATTTTCTTTATTTATAGAGCATTAGAGTTACCAGTGTTCTTTTACTTCTTTACCATTAACTTATATGTATCATGCATTGAATAATAGCAGCATAAACAAGAGACAAAAGAACACGAGATTTATCTGGGAAAAACCCAGCAACCTTTCTTAGACAGATTCCATTCACAAAGCAAGTCCAATCATGAACGAACAGATAAACCCTAGCACAAAGGCTAGCTCAAAGTATAACCAGAAATACCACCCCAGTTGCAGCAGCAGCACAATACCAAGGTAGCGCACCTTTTCCAAGAGTAGCGCACAAGAGAGAAATACCAGAAAAACTGAACAAGAAGAATCTATCACTACAGTTGTTGCGTCACCCTTTCTCAGACTTGCACCTTACTTCTGTGTAGATGAGAGAATGTAAATGAGTGTGTCCAAATGATCTAGGTGCCTCCTATTTATAGTCTTCGTGTCCTCTTTACTGGGCCGACTTCTCTTCTGGGAAGGTGTCACTTCTTTGTTCCTTATTCTTCTGGGTCGACTTCTCTTCTAGGGTATTTCCACATATGTTCAATGGTTCTCTTGCTTCCGAAATCTTCTTCTCGTCTAAGAAAGGTTATCTAGGAGGGAAAGTACCTCCCACAGCTACCAAAACATCAACAGAAAGTGTCATGTATAGATGTTGTTGGAGGAGCATGTTCTGTAGCACTTTGTTGAGAAACTAGTTGTAGAGACTGTTGACCACCTATTTCAACTAGGTGTCAACGTCATGTGCCACGAAGATATGTACCTTGTGGTACGACAAGTTTGAAGACTTATGGCTCAGCAGGGCAATTCTGCCCCCAACACTTCTTTCTGTGTCCACGAAATGTCTGCCCCCCTGCGTGGGAAAATTTTGTAATGTGACATGTTAGCATGGGTCAAGTTTTAATAATTTAGTTGCCAAGGACTTTATCATTAGGGAAGTCCTTTCATCGAGTGTTTTTTTTTCCTCAGGTAATTAATCTTTCTTTTCAGTGATTTTAATTACTCTTGAGTTTTTCATTCAATAATCCTCCAAAGTAGTGAAAGGCGTTCTAATGATCGAGCCTAGTGGGTGACTAAGGTCTAAAGATGTTGTAAATGACCATGCTAAACATCTCCTAGAGTCTTGTGGAATTCCGTTAGGTTTTTACAGGATCTTTTAATAATTAAAATTTTCCGTAAATTGGAAATTTTATTTAATTTTGATGAAAAATGTAAAAATTTAGTCCTTATGGATTTTTTATAGGGGTGTGAGTACTCAAATCAAATGGCTTATGACCCCCTACACCTTTGGACCAAGTTTCAGCTCAATTGGACAAGTTTTGCTAGGTCATTGTCCATGAGGAGTGCAAGTCAGTCAAAAGTCAACAAATAATTGGCTAAGGTAAAAAGCCAACAAATTTTAAAAGTGTCTAAAGTCAAGAAAAGAAGTGGGGAAATGTTTTCTAATGTATTTCCTAAATTGGAAAAGTAAAAATCCACTTAGAAGAACCCCCCATGACAAGTCAACAACTTAAAGTGAGTCTCCCTAGTGACAGGAGTGCCCCCCTTCATCATGGACTTAGGGAAAAATGAAAATTAAAGTGAGAGAGGGCCTAAAACCCTAAGTGCGCCCCTCCTAGAGCCTAGTCAAAGGTTTGGACAAAAGGAAAGGGGTTTTCCCCCCTCACAACTCACCCCTCAAACCCTAACTCATCCCAAAACCCTAAAAGTGTGCCCCCCTTGACTGGTTCTCTCTCTCTTGGATGGGTGACACTTGTAACTCATCCAAGAGGGGTCTCTCGTCTTTCCCTCCTTTAAAAGGAAGCCCCCTCTCCTCATTTTGGCATGAAGTTTTCACAGCAACTCCATTATACCAAAATTTCTCCCCACTCTCCCATTTCTCTCATGTAATTTTGTTGCAATTTTGCAACCATTCTTTTGAGCAATAAAGTGAAGCTTTGGAGGATCTCTTGAGGTTCTCTTGGTGCATTCTTGGTGCATTCTTGGTGCTTTTTGGCTACTCTTGTATGGTATTTTCTCTTAGTGAGATAATATTGTAAAGTTTTGTTTATTTTTGCTTCACATTGTTTTACTTGAAGAACCCTAAGCAAAGTATTTTGCTAGGGATAAATTTGTAGTAGTATTCCTATGGGTTTATGTGATCTATTTTTATTAGTGTTTGATAAATTTGTAGTAGTATTCCTATGGGTTTATGTGATTTGTTTTTATTAGTGTTTGCAAAGTAACTAATAGGCATTTTAAAAGATCTCACCTTCTTGCCTCATTGTGTAGCAAGGGTTTACATATTTGCAGGTTGTCAAAGCTTGGAGGAGGAACTCCAAAGGCTTCATTTTGCTGCACATAATTTCCTGTTTAATTTTCAGCCTTCTATTTACCTATTTTCTACATAAATAATCACTTAAATCTTGCTAAAAAATCAATTTCCAAGTTCAAATGTTTATTGTAAAATTTTTTGTATATATGCTAACCCAAAACTAACATATTTAGGTGATTTTTAGCATTTTCCAACAAGGTTTGTTTGTTGTTTTGTGCAGGGTTTCACCATTAAAAAGGGAGGTGCTGCCCAAAATTGGCCATTAAAAGCTCAAGAAGATATCTACAAGCTTCGGTGCAAAACCCCATTCTTTCTCTTTCTTTATAAAGTCATTGTAAGTAGCCCAAGAGAGTCTTTTAGACTTGCAATTCCCATTTATTTTCCAAGCTCATAATTTATAAATTAATTTTAAATTTTTTTCCCACACCTTGCATGTGATTGGCTTTGCCATCCTTGCAAAATCGTGCTAGCTAGTTTAGATTTAATTTTCTGATTTTTGCTTAATTTGTTTGTCCACCTTTGTCACAAAATCAGTAGACTTTGCTCTCCACCTTGTACCATAGTTGTGAGGCTTGTAAAGTAGTTTAATTTTACCCACCTTTGTCACAAAATCGGTAGGCTTTGTCCTCCACGTTGTGCCAAAGTTGTGTGGTTAAGTTTGTATATGTCAATATTTTTTTTAAGCAATTTATTTTCTTTATGCCCACACCTTGCATGTGAGTGGCTTTGCCGCCCTTGCAATATCGTGTTGGCTAGTGTTTAAAATTTCAATTTTTGCAAAGTAAATAAAATTTACCCCGCCTTTGCCCTGTATTTCCTCCCCTTGCCACTTTGTGGATCTTGGATAATAAGAAAAGGCAAAGGTTTTGTGGTTAGTTTAATTAGGCACTCATTTTACATTATTGTTTGGCCACTAAAATAAGGTGACTTGTGGAGGCTAGAAGGGGTTGAAGCCGGGGACGATTTCACGACACTAAGTGTCCTACTTGTTGAGCGCCCAAGCACTTTGGACTTGACCTGTGGAGCTAGGGGAGAACCTTGTTGTTTTCTTGTTGAGCACCCAGCATTTCCTCTTGGCTAAGGGATAAGGACTTGGGGTAGTCACATAGCCTAGGTTTGGAATAATTCTCATCTAATTCCCCCCTAAGTCAAAGAGAGACCTAAAAAATCTACTAAAAGCAACCTACACAATTGAACAACATTTACATTTCATTGCAATTTCCATTTCAACAATTTATTTTCAAGTATTTACATTCCATTTATTTTTATGCAAGTTATTTACATTACTCTTTATTTCTTATTCAAGCATTCTTTAATCCTTTGGAAATAATTGTTTATATGTAAAGTTATTTTTTGAATCATTGTGTGAATAAATTTATTCTTTATTTCAAGTTGTAAAGATATCCTTTTTGTGAATATATTTAAATAATAAGAATTATGATCATCTTTAGGCACTGGTCTAAATTGTTGTAAGAGGTTTGCTTGTCATTAAAGGAACTGCATATTGCATGGTTGATGGTCATTGGGTTGGATCTCCCTAATCAACAAATTAATTAACTCCTAGAACTAATAAAACCTTCACATAGTTTAATAGGGTCTACCCCCCTTGGCTTCCCTAGGAGTGAGCCTAGATGGAAGGAGTCCAGATTGAGGTGACAATGGGTCTAGATTCAGGTTTGTGCCTCCAAGGACACACCAAGTGGGTTGGAGACTTCTCCACGTTTGTAGGTGTGTATTAGGACGGCAACAGAGCCTATCGATCTCATTTTGTTGGAAAATCATAAAAAGAAGATGGCCAAGACCAAGCGAGTCATCCTTAACTTTGTGAAGGATCATTTGATCCCTCACATTGCCAATTAGACCACAAGAAAGGACATGTTTGATGCTCTAGTCACTCTATATCAAAGTGAGAACATTAGTCAAAAAATGTTGTTGAGGAAAAAGCTTAGAGCAACGTAGATGAGCAAGACAAATGTCGTAGCGGCCAGCTTGATGAAGATTGTTGAATTTCATGATCAGCTTGCAGTAATTGGAGAGGAGATCAAGGGTGAAGAGCTAGTACCCATCGCATTAAATGGGTTCACTTCTTCTTGGCAACCCTTTGACCATGGGGTTATTAAGTATGAAGTTATGGAGGGAATTGGAAGTCAGTTAACCAACTTGAACAGGTTGTTACATTTGTGTGTTATTTTTGGATGGTTGTTGTAAATAACTCGACTATTCTATATTGTTGACTTGACTATTGGAGTTAGTTAGATAAGAGCTTCATTGTGTTTGTTTTCCTAGAATATTTTATTGTAACCTCCTAGAGAAAATTATGGATCTCAACAAATTCTTGTCTATCTTTAGCAAGAAGTTTGCTAAGGAGTTTAGAGATGATTATTCTATCATTTTTCCTTGGGGAACTAATGGATCTAGAAAAACAATCCATATTTTATTGTATGAGGAGTTAGAACTAAAACCTATATAAGGGTTTGCTCTCTCCATTTGCAACTTGGAAACTTTTGGAATGAAAGAACTTGTGAGCAAGCTAGCTCCAAGCTTTGGAGAATGAGGTAATTTATTTATGTATAAGTTTTGGTTTCATATTTGTACAATTTCTATTTGTGTGGCTACATGTTCTAGGTGCACCATTGGAGGTTTATTTGCAGGTGTATGGATGACTAGGACAAAGCAAAGGCCAAAGAAAGGTGCATTCATCTAATTGGAAAGGACTAGGGTAATGGTTTCCTCCCTCTTATCTCCCTTTTGTGTCATGTACTTTCAAGATAAAACATAATCTATTTTATATCAATTGATTGTTTGCTATCGTTGCTAAGATTTCTCATACTCTCATTACATACTACATACACATTAAGCTTAGTAACCCATAGGGAAGTGTTAAAATTAATGCAGCTGCAAGAACCATTCTCCAGGAGGATGGCAAAGACCCTAGTTGTGATCTAGGGCCCCCAGTACACTCTTGGGGTTCTTGGTCTAGGACCAAGCAGTTAGAGCCATGGCAAAAGACCCTAGTTGGGCCCCCAATGTATTTCTGGGGTTCTTGGTCAGGGACCAAGCAGTTTGATGATATAAGTTCCTAGATGTGTTTTAGGGCCCCTCGATGTGTTCCAGAGAATCCTTGCTGAGTGCTTGGATTGATCCTTGGTGGTTAAGCCCCTAGATATATTCTAGGGCCCCCAGATGAGTTATGGGGTATCCTGGTCTAGGACCAGGCAAATTCTTGGTTTAAGTACCAAGTTAAGATGATGTGTGACCTTCTTCTCTCCTGGGATGGTCCATATGACCTAGGAGTAGTAAAGAAGAAAGGCATGATCGCACCATTAGCCTTACACGTATGCTAGGATGATAAAAAGATTATAAGTTATATCGTGGGACTCATGTGGACAAACTGCCATTAAAGGACTTCATTTTTTGACTTTGTCTTATTGTTTATTATTGATGAAACCCCTTGCTTGAGTTATTATCCTCCTAAACTTATGATTATGAGTTGGTTTGAATTTATATTTTGGACTTTACCTTTTCATAAAGAAAGTTGGCCGCCATGATCTTGAAACCCACCTCATCAATTTGATTTATTATATTGTTGACTTACTTGTGGTCTATTGGATTTACCGCTTGATGTTTTAATTGGTAAAATATTATTTGTTATTTTTTTAGGGGTTAACCTAACCCTAAAGCTATGTTAAGTGGACTATTATGTTGACCCTATTTTAACTACCAAAAACTATATAAAGGAGTGGTCTCTCCCTCACTTGACACACTTGATCATATGATCTATCTCCTCCAAGCTGACGTTGAGACTGAGGTTTGCTGTGGTTTTTCTAAACATGTTTACAAGGGTTTTCTCAGCTCTCTCTTGCATGTATTAGCCTGCCGTGGGTCTATCCCTGCTAGCTGAATTTGTTTGTGCTTGTTGTTTGGACTGTTGGTGTCTTTCCCTGCTTGTCGTGGGTTCATCTTAGCCAG
>CBVK0103649269.1:0-10320 GCA_900067695.1 Picea abies | reverse complement strand
CCCAAAACAGAAAGCTCAAAGAAGAATTGTAGCCCTTCAAGGATGATCTAGCCCAGAGGAACTTAAATTTTCTAGCACAAGTTGCAGTAGAGAGAAGTGCCCCTGCAAAAGAAAGAGATGTTGTTGTGATAGAGGGAAGTTCTCCTGCAACAATGAGGGTTTCTGGATTGAGAAGGATTCATTGCATGAAAAGAAAGAAAACACAGATATTTTGTAGTGTCTGGCACTACAGAATCATCCACACATAATATTATGTAGTTGCGCTACCAAAGGTGCTACAGAATCACCTAGCCAGAAATTGAGTGGCATTTCGCTACAAAATCACCTAGCCAAACACAGAGTGGCAGTTTGCTATGGAATCTGTAGAGCAGTTTTACCAGAGGACGCTACGAAATCTGATACCAAATGCACTATGGAATCGAATGCAGAATAGTTTTACAGAGGAAGGAGCTATGTAATCTACTACCAGTTGCGCTACAAAAAGATGCTACGAACTGGATGTTACAGTCAACAATTTTGATTTCATTGCCTCTTCTTGGCTTTGATGATTTGGAGAGAACTAATGATCAACAATTGAGAGATGGAGCTCAACACACAAGCTTGGAGGACACATGTCACTAGAGAATATGCGCCCAAACATCAACAAAGCATGTCATTCATATCTTGTTAGAGTTGTTGCCAACAAGCTCATTGATTTTAGCAGTTTGTTAGATCCACTTGTATAGATGTTAGACTAGTAGTTTTTTTGTGGAGAATACTAGGATAGGAAGGCCAACTCACATCTCAAGTTGTTATTTACTATTTTGATTATAAGTACTTGAGAATAATTTTATGTAGGGTTCATATTTTGACTAAACAAAGTTGTAGTCTGGTTTATGTATAAGACCTGAGATATTTTGCTTAATGGAAGTTAGTCTCTTTTCATCATCTTGTTTCTTCTTACTCTGAATGTTCATTATTGGATGATCCTTATGAGAATTTTATGGTTGTGTTATAATGGATGTTTGATTATAATACTACTGTAATTTTTTTTGGCGTGTTTTAAATTTAGTTGAAGAAGTTCTTGTGACTGAGTTTTTCTTCACCTAGTTGTTAGAAGACCTGATTCTTATAGTAGACCTATCCACCTTCCTTACCAAGTATTCCTTCTACTCACGTTTATCCTTAAACCACTAACTGAAGTTAGTTAAAACCTCATTTGCTTATGCATACTAGCCTAGACTTTATGTGTTAAAATATTTTTATGTTGAGTTTTTTCCATTTGATCTTCTATCATTAATCTACATTCACAAACCTATTTAATGGGTGATGGGCTTATCCTCTTTCAATTTGAGGGTGACTCTCAGTGATAACACACTCAATAGCTATGTAATCAAGTTGAGTTGATCCTCCAAGTTGTGGTCGACATCATCTCCAAGTCAGTGCTTTCTCGAAATATCCTGCAATACTAAAACATCGTAGGGCAGGCCCTTGAAACATCCAAGCATTTTTTTAGCAAGCACCATCGTTTAGTTTTTTCTCAATAATTGTCAATGATTGACTACAATAGGATTCAATGATTATAAACACTCATTTATTGTTCATTTGGTACCTTGTTAATACATCTCCATTGGTGTTAGAGGTAACGACTTTCACAATGACTATTACTTTTCATGCTTTCTCCTCCATCTGGTTAGACTCCTTGGTGGTCAAGAGAAGGTGGGAAGATATTTATTTTTAGTTTCTTTAGAATGTGTTAAGGTCACTCCAAAGCCAATATTCAAACTCAATCCATTCATATTTAATGCAGTGCAATCTTTCTCTTAAATTTATAGAGGTTACACTAGTCTTCTAGATGTTCTTGTTGTTGTGGACAATGTTACAAAGAACTGGGCATATCAATAGTCTTGTCAATCAAGTTGGAAGTGAATTGCAAGCACATGGAGAGAGGTGAAAACCCCTCAATTTTATTCGATCAACCATTGGTTAGTTGGACAAATCGACCAAGTCGACCAAAACTTATCAGGATTCTAGTTGATGGTCAACCTGATTCTCTATTTGACCACTTATTCGATCAATATTCGAACAATGAGAAGGTCAACTATCATCAAAAAGTCGAGTCAACCCTTCCTCATCATCCCTGATAGAATATTCAATGGATCAAATCATATATGAAATCAACTCTCTTCATCATTTCAACAAGCAATCATGATGTTCTAATCCAATCAACAAGAACCCATGAGCGGTCAATAGCACCAAATGGAATCCACCAGAAAATATATTTTACACAACATCCACATTTCGAATAGATCTTGAATGTAACAAAAAAAATTCTAAGCACATTCATTTCTTCTTTTTCAAGTTCTTGATTCACCATCTTTTCAAATTTTGTGCAGGTTGATCAACATCCAAGAAACATCTTCTTGCATCCACGAATAATCATAGGAAAACAACATCCACAAGTTTCTCAAGCAAGAAACATCCATGAGTGAGAAACATCCATGAGTGAGCAACATCCACAAGATATTTGAAGGTCTTATTTTGTGTGGATCTCACCCACCAAGAAGAACAGTGCAATCCTTCTATGGATTCAATTCACGTGGCAACAGATTGTAGTCCAGGAAAATGAGGCAAACATCCAAGAGAGACTATATCGTGAAATATATCAAGAACACACAAGCATACCCAACAAGAATAGAGAATTTACTGAAGGAATTCCATTCCAAGTTTGTATTCCATATTTAGGGTTATTTATACAATAGATGAATGGTCGGATCTATTGTACCAACTCCAACTAATCCTTTCTTTAGTTAGATTTATCGCTAGTTACAAACATTTACTTAGATTTATCCACTTATTACATATATTCTTTATTTGTTACATATTATCATGTATTCTAACATATATGTGATGACTATCAGGGCCTAACAGCCCCCTCAACACTATCCAATGCTTTAATAAAATTGTTTCTCTGTTGTTTTAATTTTGTCAATTCAAAAAAAATAAAAAAAATCCCTAGTTCTTTTCATGTCTTCAACCAAATCATAGTCAAGTTTATCTGATGTCACTAAAGTCCTGGTTATTGGTTTTCCTCGAGGTAAAGTTTTATCGGAAGGAATAATGGGAGATGGGGTTGAGGTATTAGCAGGAGGACCTTTACTTCTAGTTTGAACATCATTTACTTCTTCACAAGGTATATCTTCCTCATAAACAATAACACCATCTACATTGTACCAAATGATATTTACTTCAGAAGTATCAACATTCTCATAATCCTGTTCATTTTCCTGGAAAATTACTTTTAACAAATGGTCTCAATGGTATTTTAGAATTTGATTATTCTATTACATTTTTCTTAATGTCTATGATGTCATTATCTAGACTTTTAACTAGCCTTTGTAAACTCTCGATGTTTAAATCCTCCTTGTATTTATTTTATATTTAATTACGACTCCCCTGGAAGGAGGTGAGGATTTTCTATATTTGACTAGGGATTTACTAGCTATTCTCATCATCTCCATTTCCACATCTAGATTTTATTGTATAGTTTCAGCTTATGAATTTTTTCCTGCCCTTTTAACAAAAATAACAATTGAGGAAGGAAGAGAAGTAGTATAAACTTGGCAAGGTCTTGAATCTTCAAGTATTTTATCCAACAAGGTCAATAATATTTGATTAAAGTATTTGATTTTCTCTTTTGCATTCATTCTTACCCTAGATAATTCAAGGACTAGAGTGGTTTGGGTTTTGTCGTCACCAAATTTTTTAATATTTTTTTTTGAAAGTATCCTCGTTAGTTATTGACCCTTCTTTCAAAGAAAAATACAAGGTATATTCTCTACCTTCAAAAGTATAAGGAAATAAATGACATAATACATATGTGTGTTCTACCTTCGTCATATTTACTGATAACATGGATTTATTGATATGATCTTCAAGAGAATATTTGTTATCAGGGTCAAATTTGGACAAGAAATTTTCTCGATGTTTAGGTAAGTCATGTTGGTCACCATGAACATTAAATTATTTTAAATTTAACCAAGGTCTTTGAGGTTGATTGACTCCAGCCATAAATATAGATTTATATCTAAAAGGATTTCCTTGTGAGACAGGGAATGTGGAATGAGATGGTAAAGGTTGATAAGTTGGAATTCCCAAAGGAATTGAAATTGGAGGTGTGCTTAATACCAACTATTCAATTTATGGAGAATTGTCTTCTTGCCAGTATTTATGAGTAGAAAGAGAATTATATATTATAGTAAAAGGAGGACTATATGGGTCTACTAACTGATATTTTTTACCCTTAGTTGGTATGATATACTCAATTGGTTCTTTTCCAAGATTTTTACTCTATGCTCTCATCAAAATTCCAACACTTTGCAACTTTTGAGGATCATCTAATACAAATTATTCAATAGTTACAAAATCTTGTATTTTTTCATCAAGGATATGACGAACAATTTGAATTGCAATATCTTGATACAATAATTGAGTGTCTTGAGTAATCTCATAATCTGCTATTTCTTGTAGTATCTCCTAAGTGATACCAAAATCTGAGCTTTCTTGTTGAATTGGTTGTGTAAATTATACATATCGGGTTTGATAAAATGACTCAACTAAGTCGATATCTAATGTTGGAGGACTTATCTTGGAAGGGGTATTAGAGTTTGACTCTAAGAGAGGAGTTAAGGGAAATGGTGATTTTCTTGAATGGGTATCAGTCTTGTGTGGAGATCTATGTGCCTTTCAATATCAATGGCCCTCCTTCTAGTGCCAAAATGTTGATGCCTGGAAATATTCTTGGCAGTCCACATGGAAAAATTGCCCGATGAAGGCCCCAATTAAGACTCTACTCCTTTAGGATGAAAATCCTCATCAGAATGTGGGATTTGTTGCCACTAAAGAGAATTTTTAAATGCACTGAAAGATTGATCAAATTGTGATAAGGTAACTACTTCTAAGATATAATAAAATAAAACTAACTTTAAATGCAATCTAACTATTGTTTCTAACTAAATCTAAACTATCCGTGGAGCATAAAAATGATGATTAAATATGAGAGGAATAATAAAATATTTAACATTTATAAGTAGTTCTAAAAGAAACAATGATTTAAAACAATGATTAGAAATTAAATTATTTAAATAAATACTTATTTGAATATTTGATTTATATATGCTCATATTTAATTAATTATCAATCTAGTCAAATTCAATCAATAATAGAATAAATACATTCATTTCTCAGATATTCTAACAATAGTGAATAAATAGAGAAAATACACATTCATTCCATAGATAAATCTAAAAGAAAGATAGAATGGAAAACAAATTATATTTAAGTTTTTTTTGAATAATAATACCAAACAATTGAAATTCCATAAAGATATTTCCACTCTGGGTCTTCAAATTCACAAAATTGGATTTTACAATAGTGTACTTAACCAGTCTACATAATTTCAAACCCCCTAATCTATCTACATAATTACAATAAATAGAAATAAAAGATCCTAGAATTTAGGATTGTTTCCACTTTTGTTTCAATAGATAGGTCCAGATGTCAACATGACTTGATAATTGGTATTAAGGAGATATAATCTCCTCACTAGTAGAAACTTCTTTTCTGAATTTTACTCGACCTCTCACATGAGTTTTCCATAGGGTAACCTTCTTTAACATTGATGAAATTAATGGGGACCAAGGAATTTCTTCATTCAACTTGCACCGATAGATATTTTTAGCAATTTCTTCATGTCTTGATTTAAATTTCAATACGAAATTACCAATCTATTTGGAACACTCCTTTGGTCGAGTGATGAACTATATGACACTATCCACATTCCAGAAACTTAGTTGGATGATCCCATCTGTTCTTGAGCTTATTTGTTGGTGCACATCTCCAAGGAAATATGACAACGGTACAAATTGGCCAAGAAACTACACATGATGCATTTCATAATCCTTGATTATATTTAGAACTATATCCCATAATTTTGAGCAACTCTTGCTTGTCTCCTTGATTAAATCATGTGTGAATAATGATTTGATATGCTAAAATAAATTGATGTTTTTATTTGTATTTTTTCCTATTTAGAGAGTATGGAGTAACCGTGAGGAAAACTAGTTACCTTTGCTTCCCATGCTTTCAGATCATTAAATGAACTTTGAGATTCCTTTTTTTTCTCAAATTATTCTTGAGATTCTGTAGTAAACCGAAGAACTTTTTCATGTTGTTCTTTGATATCATACAACTTGGTATAGAATAATTCTTCTAGGGAGGCTATTTTTAATCTTGATCTTCATTTCATTTAATTGAGAAACCAAAGTGTCCACTTGTTTCTCATCACCTTTGTTGAATTTATCCTTCTCCTCAAGAAAAATAACTAATTTTCTGCTATGTTTAGACTTGATATAATCTATTTTAGTTTTTAGTTATTCAATGATATACATATATATTTTATTCACTTCTGTAAGATGATCCAGCTGGACTTGATGCTTTTTTTTACCAAATAATCTCTTGTGACTTAAATTGTTCTTGTAGTTATACAACTCTTTCCTTTTCTCTTTTTAATTGAGCAGAAAGTTTGCTCACTAACCATTTGTTAGCACTGGAAAATGCCCCTAAAGCATCAACAACTTCCTCTACAAATTATTCATCATTTAAATGTGCAACATTCCAAAGTTGCATTGTTTCCTATGTAATCTCCTCATGGTGAGTTTTCTTTCTCCTTTTAGTTCTTCTTTTAAAAATGTTATTTGTCTTTTCATCAAAGGTGTAATTATCTAATGACAAAACAATGTCTTGGATTGGTTGAAGACTACCAAGGCCAAGAGAAATTGGAACCATTCTTCATGTAATGGAAGTTATGGGAGTAGTATCAATGGTTGGAATAGTAGGAACAATAGTTGAGTGTAAATTTTCAATACCTATGATGGTAATGAGCTCTACATTTTCCTCAATGGTGTTTTTAGGAGCATGTGTTGTTGTTTGCTTCTGCTTCTCTCCTCATGTTTCAAGACTTTGTTGATCATGTTTTTCCACATGTACGTTAGATGCAAAAGATTGTGTTCATGCTCTGTTTCAGATTTTGATTACTCATCCCCATTCACCTCTTCATCAACATTTATTTCTTCAATACCCTATTTCTCATTCTTTTCCTTTAAGAAGGCCCTTTTCCTCTTGAATTGCCAATCAAAGAATTCTTGTATTTTGGAGCTATATATTATTGCATCAATTCTCTTAGACACTTCTTGAAAAAATTTATATCTATGGGAAAAAATGTCAAATGGGTCGTCTTCATGGGTGTATGCCTTGACATTTTTTACTATACTGCAATGTTTCTTGACATTTTTTGTTGGGTCATGTTTCTTGAAATTCCTCAAGGATAACCAAATTCCTTCCATTTTCCCCACTTCCTTCTAAGCATGTTTTTCAATTAATAGAGTAAAAATATCTAATGAAATTGGGAAGGAAGGGAATTATCATTTCCATGTTCTTTCTAAAATGACAACAATCCCCACACTTATAGTTTGGTATGCAATCCAGTCTGTCTGGAACATATCTAGGTAAAATATGGGGAGCTCCTTCGAACCCATACATTCTTATGTAGAAGAATTATTCATCAATAAACCAAACACCCAATTCATTAATAGTGTTGATGGCCTCTTGAGTGAATCTGAGAGATGGATGATTTTTCAAAATGACATGTAAATGAACCATTGAACAATTGCAGATATCATAGATTTTTTTTTACAATTAACTGCCCTGCCCACATTTTATAATAGTATATCTGGATTGACTCTTTAGAAGGAGTATAGTTCCAGGATAATAAAGGAAAATGTGTAACTGGACAGACAACATCAAATAAATAACTAGACATAAAGAATCATGAGCAATAAACTGGGGGTGCTTCTTGAGATTTTTGAACTTCATGTTTGATGTTGACAGACATGATGTGAGCCCAATTAAATAATGCTCCTTTGAGAACCTGATGTATAAGGGGAACCCAACCCAACTTAAAATCAAAGTAATATTTTTCTCCATAAAGGTGACAAAGCATAATTTCTATCAACAAAGGGGATTTTTTCAATCTAGGAACATGGTATGTTTGGTCTCCTATAGTTTTGAAAGAGTTAGTGTCATTCCACCACTCATGGATTAATTCAGTGATTTGCACTTCTTCTTTTTCAACTTCCTTATGAATAAAACGTTTCATAAAATTGTCGTTAAGACAAATTGTGGATGTACCTAGTTTATACAGGTTTTAAATATCATTTTGTTTGAAAGACACAACAATATGGTGAGAGGATTTGACAATTAAACATGTAGAAACATAAATGTGTAATATTATCCATCATACCATGTCATAGTAGGGAAAGACTGCTAGTTTGGCAACTATCCTAGAGACATGACTTCTTAATGTCAACCAAGTCATCAACATAAGATTCATATTCATCTGTGAAGTCACCATATTCAATGAGTTTGTTTATATTGCTCCATTCCAAGATGTTAGTTTCTCCTATCTTGAAGGAAGTATTTGAGGAAAATGATGAATTGGGTTTTTTCTCGATTTATTCTTCTCCGACCTTCTGCTGCCTTCCCTTCCCTTTTCTAGTCATCTTTTGTTCATAATTCTTGCAAACACACTACAAAGTATAAGATAAGAAAATAGGAAAAAATCTGTGCTTTTATACTCTTGGATTAACACAGTCAAGTTTAATACTCAAATCCCGCAAAGGAACTCGATGAAATGCTAACAGAGATGAAGGTGATATTAATGAGTGAATTTGGGTTATTATATAGAGCTTTACACTTTACCTAATGTTCAATAAATTCATTTAATTGCTATAACCAACAGCGTCAGAGCCATTAAGCCAGGAAAATACAGTTGAGTTTATTTAAAATTGTGAGGCAACGTTCTTCACCGAGTACTAACTCACTGCGATGTTTTTAGACTTAAATTTTAAACAAAGGAATGAAGCACGTGCCGATGTAATTATTGTATGTGTTTTTATATTATTATGCATGATATGGAGATTATTCTCTTAACCAGAGCACCGACCACCGAGGTGTTATCTGAATAACATATACACACGCAAAGAACCAACTTTGATCCAGTATAACAGGGCTACCGCTCCACTGAGAGATTATTACAAAATTTTAGAAGAAGCACTAAAACCCGATATGGTACCACCATGCTTCCGAGAGATAAAAATACAAGAGACAAAGGATTTATGAAAGAGTTAAACCGAAGCCTGATCTGTTACCACCGAACCACCAAGAGATCGGTAAATTATTTGCAAACAATAAATTAATGTGAAGGTTGGCCCGGTACAACCGGGGAACCAACCCACCAGGGCATCCGGGAAATTTATAAAATATTAAAAAAAACATCCATGATCCGGTATAACCGACCCACTGGAACACCGGGGCACCCGAAATATTTTTTGAAAATTTAACACAAAATCATACACCGATCTGGTTTATTCATTAGTTATTTTTGTTTAAAGGAGATTATTTGATAAGGTTTTATTGGACTCTAAGGATTAAAATCTATCCAAAGGTAAATAATCAAGGAATGTAAAATTGAAATAAACCAAAAATTAAAAGGATAACCATTATTATTTTTTCAAAAACTTTAAAAACAAGTGTTGCATGGCAGTGTAGTCTCTGCCAGGTTGGAATGTGAATAAATGTGTCAGAAACGTGGTTAGCAAGTTGAAGTACATGTGGTATCCATGCAAAATTTAGTATTCCCGAATTAGTTTAATTTGAAATTTATCAAAAAGTATTAATGTCTCGTACATCAACAAAGGTTCCTAGTATCTAAGTTTGATAGTACAGGAAAGATTTAAAAGGAGCCTGGACAAAAAAGAAATTGTGTACAATAATAATAAGGTTCCTAGTAAGAACGTTGTTCCAACATTTAAAAGGTTCCAGGACAAAAAAAATGTAGCATACAATAGAATAGTAATAACGTCTGTTATATAGGTTCGTGGACAAAAACACAAAAAAAATAGCATTTCCAAATTAGTTTTCTTTAAAACAATATAATAGTAACAACGTCGTGCAACAAATGCATTACTGAATTAGTTTTCTTTGAAAGTAATAACGTCTGTTATATCAACAAAGGTTCCCGGACAAAAAAAAATTAGCATACAATAGGACACAGAAAATGTAGCATTCCTGAATTAATTTTATTTGGAACAAATAACAAAGGTTCCTGGACACCCAAAGTTTAGCATACAATAAATGCATTTTGAATCAGTTTTCTTTTAAATTCATCAAAAATTAATAATGTTTGTTACATATTTCTGGAAATTTAAATGCATTTGTCATATA
>CBVK0103649260.1:0-12793 GCA_900067695.1 Picea abies | reverse complement strand
TGCAGAAGTGAAACAAGCGGGAAAATAGTCTCAAGACGGAAGGGTCGGGAACCAAAATTTGCAAGAATGATGTGTTGGGGTACTATCTTCTTCCATATGATAATGTGTCGAAGGATAAGTATATGTAGTATCTCAACCTTGAAACCCCTTTGAACCAAAATCGATCCTGAATCAAAGGGATAGAGAGGGAAATGGTCTCTGAAGAACAATATGCCATGTACGAGTACCAGTATCCCCCTTCACTAAGTAAACAAAGCTTTGAATGAGATGCAAAAAGGAGACCAATATGAACAATGTCTCAAATCAGAAGCACCAGGACCCAAAATATTCTAGGATGATGTGATGAGGGGTTTTTTTCTTGCATCTAATGATGCATCGGGGGAGAAGGTCATGGACTCTCTCAGCAGAGGCCCAAATAGACTCAAGTAAGGAAGCACCAAAATATCTGAGTCATAGAGAATAGTGAGTTGGATAAGGGAGTCCATGAGGGACATCTTGGATGAGATGTCTTAAAAGTGATGTTGAAATCATTGTCTCTTGAGAAGGGATAAGGATCTACATCCCTTGTTGATCTGAGGCCGAAGGGCTGGTCCCAAATGAATGTGTGGTCCTAATAATTGCACCCCCAAGTATGTATAGGTGTTGGTGATCTCAATATCCTATCCTATGAAGAAGAAATGAAGTTCCATGGTATTCTTCAACCTGTTGAATATCATAACCTTGGTTTTACCCAGGTCGACCATTAAATGTTGAAGGTCATAGAAGAGAGATAAGGCATTTGACTATCTTTGTATCCCCAATGGAGATGATGCTAGGAGGACCATGCCATTAGTGAAGAGTAGGATGGATATCAAAACTTGGTGGAGGAGGCACCCATCACTTTCCTATATATGATCATGAAGAAATGTCTCCAACTCATCAATGTAAATCCAAAACAAGGTGGGGGACAAGGGGCAACCTTGTTTAACCTTGATGGTACTCATGATGAAATTAGACATCTCATGAACTGTGTAGACATGACCAAGGACTGAATCATATAGGTGCATGATGGAAATCAATAGGGTATGGGAAAAATTCCAATGTCTTTGAGCCTCCAGAACAAGGCTTCTCATGAGGAGTCAAAATATTTCCGAAAATATACAAAGAAGCAATATAATTTTGAAGAACGATGATGTTCCTTTTCAATGATGTCCTGGAGGGTAAATATTTTATCAATGGTCTGATGAGTACTTTGGAATCCTACATGTCCCCTAGTTTTAATGGATCCCTTCTCAAGCTCACTAGAGAGCTTCATATGGAGAACTATAGCATAAATATTCGAGAATGTGTGGCCCACCATGATCATTATATAGTTGTTGGGATATGAATCTGGGCTCAGTTTATGTATTGGGTGAATGATGTGATGTGACCATGCCGATGGAAAACCTATATGAACCACATGGTTGAAGAGATCAACCAAGTGAGAAACCAAAATTCAAAGACTGTGCTTAAAGAAATTTTCTTGGAAACCCTCCTCGTTTATCACTTTGCTACTTCTTATCACCCAAAAGGCCTCTTTGATGTCATTGTCTAAGAATAGGAAGCATGAAGGGGATGGAGAGGTAACTTGAATATGGGGTTGTCTACAGATATCATAGAGTGTGGATATGTGAGAGATCATGGATCTCGGGTTAAGTTCAGATGGAAGGGGAGAGTGGCAGAGGAGGATGGTGAGACAAAAGTGTTTGGGGGAGTGAATAAGGGAAGTACATTAGTCTCGTATCCTCTTAAAAACAAATAGGCATTTCTTATGGTGGAGGAGACGAGGATATGAAGCTCTAAGGCTGGGATAGGAGGGGTGAGAATGGGTGAATACATGATGAATATGGCAGTGGAGAGACATGAATTCCTCGTCATATCATCGATTCATAGGGGAAGATTTTGTTTTTTGGAAGTTGGAACTGGGTCGGGTGGAGTGAGGGTAGGATTTGAGTGTTATCCTCCCCACCCAAGTTCTATTCATGTAAATGATGCATTGACCTCATAATGAGTATATTGTTGTAATAACTTCAAGCCATGTTGTTGGCTTGGCCTTATTCCTTGAAGAATATAGGGTTTTCCCTGGGTACCATCCTTGAATGAGGTGAAGTACTCAGGATTTTACCTCAGACGGTGTTAGCGGGAAAACAAAAACTTTCATTTTTATGGATTACTCCTAATAATGGATTTTATAGGATTAGAAATACATTTAAGGAGGAATGGCCATCATATTTAATTCTAGGGAGCGTAAATATGGAGAAGTTTCACCATAAAAGTGACAATAGAGAAATTTTTAAGTTTCTCTAATTAAAGGTACATTTCATATGGTTGTAGAGAAGTTTTAATTTGGCATTTCTAAGGAAAACCCATAAAAAGGTCGAGTAGGAAAACCATAGTGCATCCAAATTTGTTCTTCTAAAATCATGGACACTAACAATAACCTAATATGAGAACACTAAAATTTAGAGTATAAGGAATGGAAGAGAGAATGTCTATGAACAAATTTGTGATAAATGTTCATTATTAAAGCACCAAGAAGAGTTTCCATTATTTTAGTCCAATATATTACTCTTTGGCTTACAATATTTGATGTAAAAAATGTTCTTTTTTGTGTTATAGGTTATTGGTTTATATGTTACATTCTCTATTGTATATGATTCATACATATTGAAGGAATATGTCAAAGCCATATTGTAAAAAAAAATGTGCTCCGAAAAAATTAAAAATCTTGATCTAAAAACTCACAAGGATAACATCTTACTAGTTTTTGCAATGAATTTATTGTCTTTGATGTTTAAACCCCCAACCACCCTACACACAAGCTACCAAAAACAATTATATGTTAAATCCATATAGTAACCACAATTATGCACCCAAAAAAATAAAAAATAAAATGATAAACAAACTCAAAAGGGTAATAAATTACTATTTTTTGCAATGAATTGATTGTTTTATATGTTTAAACCCTTATTTGGTCGCATTGCCTCTATGTTACCTTCCTAGACATCACATTTCAGAGAAATGAGATGACCAGACCGTCAGATTCCTCAGATACTCTCATGTTGCAATGTAATAGATATTTCGCATTAGAAGGATCTCAGGCTACACATTTTAGATTATTAGATGCCTAAACCCTCATATCTGTCCTTAGAATCTTTCATGTTGCAAAACTCGCACATTGGAAGGAAGAGATTGGTCGTTTTAGTGGAGATGATTGTAGTTTTATTGCAGAAAACTTTTATTTTCCCCTTTTGACGGGCATTTGCATCCCTTTTGCCAACAAATCTTCAAATTGATGGATGGAAATTCTTCCTGTAAGGAAAATCGAGGAGGATGACTAGTTTTTCTTCCTTTTCCCAACAAATCTTCATATTTATGGATGAAAATTCTTCCTATAATGAAAATCAAGGAGGACGACCATTTTTTCTTCTCTTTCATCTCGAAAAAATGAAAAATGGAAAAAAAAATTGATTTACTCCCTAAAAAAATGGATATGTGTTTCTATTATTATTTTTAACCATGGTTATTTTCTTTGAGTTAAATGTGGTGGGGATATTTTTCAAATTTTGAGTTTGCCAAAAAAAATTAGCCAGATTTTTTACACTCAAACATGAAAAATTAAATAACTCAAGGTTAAAAACACTTTACCATGTGTTAATTAAAAGGATACATTTAACATAGAGGATAGAATGTTATATTGTAAATATGAATAAGAATATATAAATAAATAACTGAGAGTTTTTTAAATCAACTGAGGAAATGTTTTTTTAGATGAAGAGAATAAAGTTACATACCTAAAATTTCCCCTCTATAGACTTGTATGAGGCTAATGGTGACCCCTTACAAATTATTCCCTTATGAAAAATGTGTCCACTCCAATCTCTTACCTAGTAAATCTATCTTGCACATGTCTCCTCTCTAAGTTTTGGCACAAAAATGGATTAGGATTTAGGGTTTTTCCTAACTCACTTTTACAAAATGAAATTCCCATTCTTTTTTTCATTTAATTTTTTGGTGAATTTATGAAAAAAGTGTGGTTATGTTTTATATTAAAAACAAATTGGTGTGTGGTGCACCCATTCGATTTAAGCACACTAGTGTGATATATTACCTTAGTCACACTATAGAAATATGTTTAAGTGAAAATAGAAGTACAAATATCTACAATTGCTACTTTGCAAAGGTTTTCCTTTGCGGAGGTTTAAGAATAGGTATATTTTTGTTGTGTATCAAAATCCATTGCATTAGTCCATATAGGATAAATAAATGCATCAGCGTGTCAATGTAAACTAGGCATGCCAATTACTTAAAAGACCTTCAAAAGTTTGGTTCAAGTTAGAATGTTACATGCTTCCTAAAATTTCTTTTAAGAATGTAGACACATTGATTGTGATTTTGGCTCAAATGTGTGGGGGGGTGGGGGGGGGTGATAATATCAGTAGGGCGGGGTGATAATATCACATGGTCAATTCTTTATTGTTCCAAGTTCAACAAATTGTCCCTTGTTGTTTGCAGTAATTCCATATTTTATTTATATTTTGATTATTTTATTGGCTTTACACTACCTTTGCATGTGCATATGAATAATTGTGCATTGAATTTTGCATGATCTTGATTCAAGATCAAGTTCGAATGCACAACATATTTCACCAGTACAAAAACATTTCATTCTATTATCCAATGTAGAATGTACGAGTGGGTGATAGATGAAACTGGAGAGCCACTTTACCTCACCAACTATAATATGCCATCTTCATGTAGCCATCTTGGTCCAATGATACTTGACCATGAACAAGATCTCTTTTATGGCACCCCAATAGTATGTGGTTGTTCAAAATGTAAAAGATTGAAGGTGAACCCTCGACGTGTCACACTGTCATATAATGTTAATGACCAACTACCCAAATTTGATGGTATGGTACCTCCCATTGTGGTTAAGGATCCAATAGGTGATATATACACGTAGGAACACTTCCATATGCTAATGTTTTGAAAACTTGGAAGCCAAATCCATTGTGTTTTGTCTGAAATTTACCAACCCATTTCCTTATGTTGAGTCAACCGAGAGTTCTAGTGAGATAAAGTATGACATAAATACTACCCAAAAATATCAGCAAGGAGATCCAAAAATTTGTATGAGCTAAGAGCAATAATGCAACATTGTCTAAGTACACACTAAGGTTAGTTCAATTATTGGAGGGCAATGATGGCTTCTCTGTTTATATCCATCTACAAAGTAAATACCAAACTTGTTACAATTGTTCTTTGTATGACACTTGGTCATCTTTGGTACCCATGCCCAATGTTGGGATTGAATTCTTCTTTTTTGTTAATAATTACATCATTGGCAAGTATAAAATAGATGTTGAAAATATTGGGGTGTTTATCCTTTTACATGTGTTTTTTCCTCGCAAATAGTGAGTAAAAATTATTCCATTTTTTGGTCCTCTTATAGTGAGTGTGATTACTTAAATATTTGTAAGTACAGGCATAACAACCCGATGTACAATATGTGCATGAAAAATTATTCATATGAAAACTTTAATAGGAAGAACATGTTATATATTGATGGCCTTAATAGGAAGAACATGTTATATATTGATGGCCATCCATGCATTCATGGAAACATTGCAAGGTTCATACATAGCTATAGGTGTTCATTGTTCAATGCAAATTGTTCTTTTGAGAAACACTCCAATAACAAAGAGTTATTTATTAAAAGGAATGCATCTAGATTTGTTTTTATGCATGCAATATGTAGTTTTTCTCATGGTGATGCATTTTTAATAAATAATAACTTTCATAGACCATTGATTGCTCATCAAAGGTGGTTTGCATTTAGACTACCTTTATACATCCCCTTGGGGTGTAATAAAAAGACCATTGGGTAATAATATTTTTGGATTTTCAATGGAATTAATGTAAACTTATTACTCAATTTAACATTAGTTTTATAAAGTGGTTGGTTGCATATGTATCAAAAAAAGATTCCATGCTGCTAATAAATGTTTGCTTTAATGTTTGAACATACTAAATGCATTTTGTTTACTAATATCATTGATTTATAATGTTTGAACATACTAAATGCATTTTGTTTACTAATATCATTGATTTAATGTTCAATATTTTTTCAATTAGGATTTGGACAAAAAGTGACATGTCTACCATCTATTGTGGTACCCCACTATGATGTCAACTTGAGAGAAGGTTGCTAAACGAATAGATATTGAAGAGGAATCATACCAAGCATGGTTGAATCAATCACCTATTTAGTTCCCACTACATCATGAATCACCAATTCATAATGTCTTTAATAACATTAGTTCTTCACATGTTGGGGTTGAAGACAATGATATAGAGGTTGGTATGGTTGATTTCTTATAGGATACTCATATCATGGAGGGAATGTTTTTAAATGAATTTCAACAATATGAGATAGGGGATGATGCTAATATCATTTTTACCTTCTTCGAAAGCCTAAAATATGCTTCTACCACCCCTCTCTTTGGAAATTGGTCAAGATCTACCCAACTAGGGACAACAATGTTATTGTACAACTTGAAAGCAATGTATGGTATGTCAGACACATGTTTCTCAACATTGTTTAGGTAGTTAACCATTAATCCCCATATATCTTAATGAATCTTACCACACAATCAATAATAAGAAGAGATTTTATGAGTGATTAATGACAATATCCTTTATATTTCCCACTAATTGCATGTTATTCACAAATAATGTACTTCCAAGTGATAATGTCCTCCCTAAAAACTAAAAAAAGGAAAAGAAACTATTAAAAAGGTTGGATGTTGAGTACATACCATATCATACTTATCTGAATGATTGTATTTTTTACAGAGGTGAGTATGTGGACAAAGTGATAGGCCAAGAATTTGGGCATGACAAGTACTAGAAATTTAAAAAATAAGGGTAAGACACATGGTCTTCCTTATAATTTATTGAGGCACATGACTATAATCCAAAATATTCAAAGGATATTTCATTGCCAATAATTATTCATGTTGTAGGGGTGGCATGCCTCACACATAAGTGAGCAAAGAGTTATGAAAATCCCAACAAATTCAATATCCATGAAGCATGTAGAGGACACATGGCTTGATAAATTCAAGGATGAGGTACGAAGCCTTCAATTAAGCATATTCATAGATGGAGTTAACCCACATTCCCTCCAAAACACCAAATATTATATCTTGTCATTGGTATTGATCAATAGAAATATGTCCCCTTGGTTTCCTATGAAGAATGAACATATTATGTTGGCTCTTATAGTTCTTTGTATAATACAAGTGAATAGAATGGGTATATGCCTCCAATCATTAATCAATCAATTAAAGCAATTGTGAGAAGGGATACAAGTATATGATGTCTCGAGACCCATCTTGATGAAGAGGTATTTTATGTTGTATGGAATATGTGCATAAATGACACATAATTATCCAAGACTATGATTTTTCTCTACTAAGCATGTTGATTTACTTGTATATATCTGTAACATTATTTGGCATACTTAATTTGGTACAAATGTTTCCTTTAGTGATAATGTGTTCTATATACAATAATATCATAGGTCTTGTAACAAAAGGGTATCATGGATGTAAATGTTGTGTAACTTCAATAAAGGTTATGTGGTCTCAACACCTACAAAAGTCAATGTACTACTACTCAAGAGTATTCCTCCCAGAAGACCACCCTTATAGAAGAGTGTCATCTACTTTTAATGTTAAACCAAAGATAACTTGGAGACCTCAAATAATGACACCAATAGATTGACTTAGGGCATATGAAATAGAGAAGGAGAAGGAAATTGTATAATTTTTCAATTCAAATGGGGAACCTATGTTCAATTATCTTGAATTTTTCGACACCTATGTAGAGAAAATGCTCATCAAGATGAAAATGAAATTTGTATTTTATGAGCTTCCATATTGGAAGCATCTTAAGTATTCCACTTACTAGATCCCATGCATATACTAAAAAATGTTTCATCTTCTTTAAGGATGTATGTATCATAAAAAAAAGTGACACATTAGGTGTTATGAGAGATATTATTTCTTCAAATACTAAAAAGAATAAATGGCCAAAAAAATAAAGTAGAAGAAAGGTTGGTTCCTCTTGGTCTTTTAAATAAGGTGAAGTCCTATGTATTTTGAATAAATATGATCTAT
Source organism: Picea abies (assembly GCA_900067695.1). Classification (NCBI taxonomy): domain Eukaryota; kingdom Viridiplantae; phylum Streptophyta; class Pinopsida; order Pinales; family Pinaceae; genus Picea; species Picea abies. The sequence continues at coordinate 4,589 of CBVK0103649260.1, read as the reverse complement.
CTTTAGTGAAGGATGTTATATTGGGTGTGAAGGGACCTTCTTTATACAAGTCGAATCTATGGCATTGCTTCACTGTATAAGAAACTTTATTGGGGTTGAAATCACATTACCATATGAACCTTGTAGGTGTACATATGTCAATTACACACCCTTTTTTTTTCTTGCAATGTAAATTCTATGCCATGAAGTCACAATTTTATGCTAATTAATTTTGTACATGTTTATTTTGTAGTGTCATTATCATTTTTTCATGTGTGGTTGTCTGAGCCATGACTTCCTCCAGGACATGCAATGTGCCATATCTAAATTATCTGCATTTGTGCATTGGATTACATCAAAGGGGATTCACATGGCTAGCATTTCATGGTGGCATCAAGAGATAGTTTAGAATGTTTGTATGTTTTAAAAGAAACTGCCAACAAGTTTGATTAACTTGTAGGTCCATCTTATAATTCAACTAGTTGATGAGATTGAATTAGTCGAGGTGGTCTCATGTAATTGGATTTTCTTCTTAGATAGGTACACAAAACAATTGAAGAGTATTGTTCGACAAAAGGAAAAAACTGAGGGGTATATGGTGGAGGGGTACATAGTATATGAGTTGTTATATTATGTTAGTGAGACATACATCAAGCAAATTGAAATCATATTGGGTGGAGTGGTTTGAGACGGCCATCAAGATGAGGAAAAAAGGGAAGGGGAGCTACTCCAAACCAATGGAAAAAGACACGTGATAAAGAGAAAATCACTTATCTTTTGTCAATTTTGCACAAAGTAATTGTGTACACTAAACTTGATAGTTTGTATTCAATCTCATATATATTTCTTAATGAATACATATGAATTTATAAATTATGCCATCAATAAAAATTTTCCTTTACAATGCAAAGGAAATGCAACCATGGGTCACGTTGTATGAGATAAGAGAAGGAAATGGGACAATGATATGAAAGAATTCAGTCGTTTAAACAATAAAATCATGCCTTATCTTGATGATTTAAAAGAAGATATGCCATTGATCTATACCAATAGTTGGGTGGCTAACTATATTAGAGAGAAATAATGCATGTTTGGTTGTTACCTATGTTGTGAAGAGGATGCACTAAACATAGGGATCATGTGTAGAAACTCTGTAATAACCTGTTTGTGTCAATCACTCATCTATAATGCACTTTTAAATTATAACATGTATTGTTCTTTTATTAATCGTCGAGTTGTGAGACATATCACAGTATCCTTTGTTTGCATTTTTACATGTGTGTTTGTTCCCATGTATGTATGAATGTGGACATCATTTTCACACTTCGGATGTCGATGATGGACATGACACACTTGACTATGGAGTGGAGTTCAAATTCCACCAATCTAGTCATGCTAGACATCGTAATCAGAACTTAATAGAGCAGAATTTAGGTTTAATCAAGGTCACTTTAGTTGAAGATCATTTTTATCTCTTTGTATATTTAATATAAAAATTTAGAATTATTTTTATGGTTTAATGGAATATATAATCAAACAAATTGATTTTAAAAAGTAATGAAATCTGATTTAGAATTGTTTTATTTTTTAATATGCAATATGTTATCAATATTTGTAAATTAATAATAATAACTATTATCGTGCGTCAAGGACACTTCATTGAAGATGTCTTTTTATCTCTTTTTATATTTGATATAATAATTTATAATTATTTTCATGAGTTAATGCTAGAAGATTTAATCAAATCTTATGTAGAATTGTTTTCATGATTTAATACGCAAGTTGTTATTGTTATTTGCAAGATTAATATTTACAAATATTATTGTCTAGGTCATTTTAGTTGAAGGTATTTCTTATCTATTTTTTTATATCTAATACAACAATTTAAAATTATTTTCATGTTTTAATAGAAGATTTAATTAAATAAACTGATTTAAAAAATTAATCAAATATGATTCTCAATTATTTTCATGATTTAATATGCAAATCCCGTATGGGGTGACAAGTGGATATGGAGTGCCAACTGTCCCCGCACTCAGCCAAGGCTTAAATGTTTATTTAAAAAAAAAAAAAAATGATTTAATATGCAAAATGTTATCACTATATAAAATTGGAGGAACGATTATTTTCTTATATTTAACTATCATAATTTAAATTTTATTAATATTAATAATAAGTTTGGTAAAACAAATTGAGAATAAATGTACAAAAATTAATTTTAAAAAAAATAATTAAAATATGAAATCATTGATTGAATCATTTAATTAATTAAGTTTGTAAACATGTTCAATCAACTTATTGTATATTCATGAACAACAAATATTTGGTCTTGAAATTGAGTTAAACATTATATGGCATTGGATGATTATATGTTTTTGCAATCACAATCACAATCCAATTTAAATGATTTTGTATGATTGGAATTAAACATTATATGGTATATCAAACTTAATTTAAAACAAATAAATCATTAACAGTGTTAATCATACTCTCAATCTCACAAAATTAAAAAAATATGGAGCTCTTGTGCATGGCGACCACGGCTAGGGTTTCCCCCTAGCTGCACGTAGTGAGACATCTCGTCATCTTCGTGTTTTTTTATTTTGCATGCTTCCCAATGGAGATGGAAAGATAAAATATTCTAATTGTTAACATCTCCATCCATGGCTCCACCCTACTTGGGACCCCTGGTGTGTCATTTGCATGCGGCCTCAAGTCTTCGAACGACTTCTCTCTCAATGGCTCTGCCCCATTTGGACCTTCTAGTGTGCCTCCTGCAAGCATACTCAAGCCTTTGAATGACCTTTATTTCAAATATTTCATTCTTAATGGGCCTGTGGCCCACACTCCTTCCCCTTCTTCTTTTCTAGTACATCAAGCCCTTGCTTTAACCATTTCTATGGGACCAAAAGTCGATGATTTTTTGGATTTATTTAGATCTAATGGCTTGGTTTTTTTGTTAAAACTATTTTTTCCTCAATTAGTATATCTTTAGGACTAGATCTCAAAATATTGGTTACTTGTGATCAAAGAAGAAGCTTCCATCCACCGTTGTGTGAAGTGTTTCTTTGTAGTTGAGTTCGATACTACTAAAGATAGGGATCTAATTCTTAATTTAGGCCCATGGTTTTGGGGAAACTCATATCTATGCATGAAGCCTCAGTGTCCTCCTTTCAATCATATGAATAATATTTTTTCATGAACCCATTTTGGGTGAGACTCCCAAATCTGCACTTGCATTTTTGGAGTGTATCCTCTTTTGAAGCCAATGGTTCAGTGCTTGACAAGTTCCATTACATTAGTCAATAAACTGAGAGCCGTGCCATTTCAAAATATGCCAGGACATGAACATAAATGGACTCCAACAAAGTGTTTCCAACAGAAGTTAATTTGACAGGAAAAAATGATGCTTGATCTCAAAAGTTGGATTATGAGATAGTTTCCCTAATATGTAGAGCTTGTTTTGAAATAGGACAAATTACAACACAATACCCCAAATGAACTAATAATAATAGGAAGCATCAACATAAATAAACTTGGTGGGTTGGTTCTATGAAATATCATTAGTTAGTCTTGCATTCCAATGAAACGCCACCACAAGTGGATCCTTAGATCCAACTAAACTTATTACCTTTAGAAAAGTAGCAAGAAATAGAAACATAGAAATCAGAGGAAAACGAACAGAAAGAAATGTAAATTCAAAAACCAAAGAAAGAGGACCATGTCTCTCTTGATTTAGGGAAGGTATCATAGAGTCAATTAAGTCCACAACCAATGACGAGTTCGACAGATCAAGCAGAAGAAGATGAGGCATCAAAACAAGAAAAACCATGAGATCAAAGAAACTATGGATTGAAAGGAGCAACACAGACTCCCACAGATGCAAAATAAATATGGATGAAAGTAGGAAAGAAGAAGAAATATTCATCAATAACTCATCCAATGGTGACATGAATTTAGGCTTGCAATCCAGTACACAAGAAGTTGGACATATAACAAAAAGAAACTTTTTGATCATGTTTTTTAAAGTCATGTATATTTTGAATATTTTCTATAAGTAGTATATGTGCACTATTAGTACTTATGTAGCAACAATAAGACTAGAAAGTATTTTGTTTGGAGCAAAAGATAAAGGATTTTTTTCTATTTTGCTGACATAAATAAGACTAGAAAGTATTTTGTTTGGAGCAAAAGATAAAGGATTTTTTTCTATTTTGCTGACATAAATGTTTTTGAAACAACATGTCAACTCTATCTATAATCGACTACCAATTTTGGCCACCTTTAATACAAATATTCACCAATCTTGATTTAAAAAAATGGTAATCATTAACATAAACATAATACATTTTATAAATTAAACAACATCGACATCAACATGATATGAAAATGCATAAAATAAATGAAAAATAATACCAAAATCAATATATATGTCAAATATACATCTCAAGTCAACTATACCTATCAAATGATATATGTTGGAATAATCTATATACATGTCGACTGTGATCAGGTCCACCACTATAACCAGAGGCATCAGTACCTCCGATAGATTAAAATCAAGGATGATTTTAAGGATGGAAATTTATATTAAAATGTAAAAACATGGG
>CBVK0103649220.1:0-10601 GCA_900067695.1 Picea abies | reverse complement strand
ATTCTACCATTTGCAATTAGAGTTTTCCATTCAGTAATTGAGAGCTTACAGGCTACTCTTATCACAGTAGGGTTAATTTCATTTCTCTGAGAATTATAGTGCCACACAAACCAAGGAAGAAGCAAGATGCATCAACACATGATTCCAGCCCAAACACAGGTATTCTCTCCAACACCACTTCACGAATTACAGACGCCATCAAGTCTTGGAGATAGGTCTATGTTATCTTGGAACATGAGATTCTTCCTTGTCTGGATGATTCAGTGGAAGAAGAAGATGAGTCATTCTCAGCCAAGCTTGGGTTGGTAGCTCAGTGTGAACTGCACAAGATTTTTGCTCGACCAAAGATAATACCCTACAATGACATGATAAGCTAGCCTTTGGAGCACGTTGAAATTCAAACCAGAAGAATTATCAATTACCAGAACACCTTCGTTGGCTCCTTTCGTCTGGAGGACATACAAGTCATGTATAAACTATCTTTTTCACCCAAATACACATATAATGTATCATTTATTCATACAAGTAATGTATAAACTATCTTCCACACCCAAATACACATATAATGTATCATTTATTCTGGATTTTGAAAGGAAAGAATGCACTCAATATGGCAGAACTGGTCATGACATAATCAATACCTGATGGGGAAATCTAGCCAAGTTTAAATCCAATGCTCATGGTATATATTCCACAGCATCTTTAGATGCTCACATTTTATACATTTCCATGATGCTCTGCCAACTATTTCGAAAAAAAAACCCTGCACATTTCACAGTTGAATGGGTGTCTATAATCAATGAAGTGGTCGAAGGCTATACTTTCAACTGGGCAAAAATTTTGTCGGATAACCTAGCTAAGGAGGTTGTCGAGTACAAATCGTTGAAATCAAGAGGCTAACATGCTCCTTTTTACATGTTCGCCTACATCATGGATGTCAATTGCTTCATGATTCCATTTTCCCTGATGAACTGGAGTTAGACCCCGTCTAGTTCCGAGCCTATACATTTCTACCACTCCAAACTATGGGAAGAAAATCCTAAATAAATCTTTTATGAGATCTGACACAATGTAGCGGTTCCCATTCATGTAGCTATATATGGTCACCGTCCACCCAGGATTTCAGAGCACATTATGGGGAACTTAGGCACAATTGCATATTGGTACATTGAACAAAACTTCTCTTACATCAGAGTATTCGACTGCTTCGTTTCTCCCCATGCCATTCCAAAATTCTTGCCTGATAGGCTGGTTTACAGAGAAGTGGCATACCAAACAGTTGCAGGAGGAATCGCCAAAGACTTGAAAGTGGCTCAAAAAAAGGTATGGCCATCTTTTCCCATACAAGTTGGCATGTTTACATTGTTAGATTTTGTTCATTCAAAAGTTGAGGTTGCGGCCTTAGAAGATGTCAAATTAGTTGACATTGAATTCAAAAAACATGATCCTCATATAATAGTAGAGAATCATTTGGGCCAATTCAACATGAAAAGATATATACACAAAGACTCCCCTTGTGACAATGTTTTTCGAGGAGCTAGATCCTATGAAGAAGTCAGAAACGGATTTCAATCTTTGCCTCCTGACCAACAGATGACTTTCCTGAGCTTTCAAAACCACAAAAGGAACAACTTGCCTAAGATTTTGCAAGGAGAGTCAAAGCCCATTCCATCGTCACATGAAACTAGATCCACAAAATTCCAGCGAAGTAGCTCCATTGAGGACAAAACTGAACAAGTATTGAACCAAAAAGATGCATTATTTAAACATATAAAAGCATCAATGCCAGGCCTAAATGATCAAGAGTTATTAGCTTCCCTTGAAGTCTTCATGAAAGATGCTCATGCTTCTCCCCCTTCATCACTAGTTACTACCACTGTTACTCCCAGTCTTACTAGTGCAAAAAATTCTACTACAATTATTTACCCTATTCCCTCAGTAACTCCTTTATCAACCAGTTTTGAGGTTCCCAGTTCCGAAGTCATCCATCTAGACAAAATCACTCTCATATCGCCTGAAGAGATTCCCCTGTCCAGTTTATTTTTCAATAAGAAAAGAAAATCTATCACCAAAAAAGAATCTCACCAGAAGGGAGGAGTGACCAACAAGAAACACAGAATAGTATATGATGGACATGAAAAAAATGACCCTGAATTTGCCAAAGAGGAATAGTATATGATGGACATGAAAAAAATGACCCTGAATTTGCCAAAGAGGTTGCGGATTCACTGGGAGCATTTGCCACTGCCAACCAATGGTCAGTGGTCAATCTTTCAAAGAAACTACAAGAAAAGTCTCTCTTGGTTGAACAATTGCAGAATGAAATGCAGAGCACAGAACAGGTTATCACGAGCATAATGAATTATGACATAGAGAAAATCAAGTTGTCTTATAAACAACAGATGAAGCAACTACAGGAAAAACTAGAGATGATTATCAAGAATAGTAATTCCATAATTTCTCAATGAGACAGTTCAATACAACAGTTGGAGACCAGAATAGCTTCACTGGAAAAGACAAAAACAAATAATACTTCATTCCAAAAACAAGCATCTAAAATTAATGAAAAGTTGGAAGTTGTCAATCAAGATCTGTATCAAAAAATGGATAATGTTCATAAATACTATAAGGAAATAAATAATTCTCTGAAAATTATTTATGAGAAATAAAATGATGTATGTATGGAGAGATCTAAATTTCAGGAATTCATTGTATGCAGGCTAAAATCCAATATTCCTGGTCTCGCCCCTTTCTCACAATCTGAACAGGTGAAAGTTGAAATGCCCTTGAAAGTTTGGGAGACAAACCTACAAGAAAGAAAGAAACTTGTTAGGGAGGCAACGGAGGCTTGTCTGAATACCCTGTCTATTGTAGAGACAACATTGGTTGAATTCAAATGTAATGATATCTCTGAGACACTCGAGCAAATTGACATAGAAAAGAACAAAGAAAGCTCTAGAAAGAATAAGGAAAGTATACAATCTATCATCCAACAAATGAACCATATGGCCAACTTTTCCCATACAGGTTGGCATGTTTACATTGTTAGATTTTTGTCATTCAAAAGTCGAGGCTGCAACCTTGGAAGATTTAAAATTAGTTGGCATTGAATTCAAAATACATGATCCTCATAGGATGGTAGAGAATCATTTGGCCTAGTTCAACATGAAAATATATATACACGAAGACTCGACTTATGACAATGTTTTCTGAGGAGATAGATCCTATGAAGAATTTGAAAACAGATTTCAAACTCTGCCTCCAGACCAACAAGATGGTTTCCTCAACTTTCAAAAGAATAGAAGGAAAATCTTTCCTAAGATTTTGCAAGGAGAGTCAAATCCCATTCCATCTTCACATGAAATTACATCCATAGAACCCCAGCCAAATAGCTCCATTGAGGAAAAAACTGAAGAAGTATTGAACAATAAGGATGCTTTATTTAAACATATAAAAGCATCAATGTCATGCCTAAATGATCAACAGTTATTAGTTTCCCTTGAAGCCTTCATGAAACATGGTCATGCTTTTCCCTCTTCATCACCAGCTACTACCACCGTTACTCCCAATGTTACTAGTCCAGAAAAGTCTACTGCACTTATTTCCCATATTCCCTCAATAACTCTTTTATCAACCAAATTTTAGGTTCCCATTTCCGAAGTCATCCATCTAGAGGAACTCACTCCCATCTTTCCTGAAGAGATGCCCCCATATAGTTTCTTTTTCAATAAGAAAAGAAAATATATCACCAGAAAATAATCTCACCAGAAGAAAGGAGTGACCACCAAGAGACACAGAATAGTATATGATGAACATGAAAAAAATGACCCTGAATTTGCCAAATAGGTTGTGGATTCACTAGGAGCCTTTTCCACTGTCAACCAATGTTCAGTGGGAAATCTTACAAAGAAACTGCAAGAAAATTTTCTCTTGGTTGAACAGTTGCAGAATAAAATGTAAAGCACATAATAGGTTATCAGGGGCAGAATGAATTATGACATAGAGAAAATTAGGTTGGCTTATCAACAACAGATGAAGCAACTACAGGAAAAACTGGAGATGAGTCTCCAGAATTTACAGATTAGTAATTCCATGATTACTCAGCAATAAATTTCAATACAATAGTTGCAGAGAAGAATAGATTCACTAGAAAAGACAAAGACATATAATATTTCATTCCAAAAACAAGCATATGAAATTAATGAAAAGATGGAAGTTGTACAGTAGGATCTATATCAAAAAATGGATACTATTCATAAATACTATAAGGCAATAAATAATTCTCTGAAAAGTATTTATGAGAAAGAAAACGATGTATGTATGGACAGATCCAAATTTCAGGAATTCATTGTATGTAGGAAGAAATCCAATATTTCTGGTCTCGCCCCTTTTTCACAATATGAATAGGTGAAAGGTGAAATGGCCTTGAAAGTTTGGGAGATGAACCTAGAATAAATCAAGAATCTTGCTAGGGAGGCAAAGGAGACTTGTATGAATACCCTGTCTGTTGTACAAACATAATTGGTTGAATTCAAAATTAATGATATCTCTGAGACACTCAAGCAAATCGACATAGAAAAGAATAAAGAAATCTCCAAAAAGAATAAGGAAAGTATACAATCTATAATCCAGCAGATGAATCAAATTGATTTTCTCAAGATCAATGAGTTGTTGGTAAAACTTAGTTTTCAACACCAAATTACAGCCCAGGTAGTAATGAAGATCTAGGAAAAGCTACCACTAGTATACAAGAAGGTATTTTCCTTCGAATTGAACGAGAACATTGAACCTTCGAGATTTTTCATAGCATTGATGGAAATGTGTACCCAGTTCAATGAACAGTCTAAAGCAAGCACATCCGGGACCAAATAAAGGAGCTTATGAATTAAATCAAACCTATTTGCATATCTAAAGTGTTTTCACATGAATCTTAGAGATGGCAGACATATTTTTTTATTATGAAATCAAACCTATTTTCATATCTGAAGTGCTATGACATGAAGTGGATATCTTCCTCACATTTTTATTGTGGGATAAATAGATTTGGTCACAAATAGGAAAAAAAATGACATTAGAGAGATTTTGTAAAAGGGAAAGACAAAGAAACTATCCCATTGTACTTGATTTCACAATATTGTTTATGAAAAATGTTTTATTAGTACGTGCCAAGGGGATTATAGTGATGAGTTTGCCCATTGACTACATATTAGTTAACATGTTGACTACAAATTTATGGTGTTTTCTAATTTTTAACATTGTTTGATTGAATTTTTGTAATTTAAAAAAAAAATTAAATCATTTTTGTGACTACATATTAGTTAACATGTTGAGTATGAATTTATGGTGTTTTCCAATGTTTAATATTGTTTTATTGAATTTTGTAATTTTTTTTTAAATTAAAACATTTTCCTGTACAACTATTGATAGATGAATTGAACCTCTTTCCATAAGAATTTAAGAGGCTCTTTAATCTATAATTAAAGATGCATGATTAGGTTTTCTTTTTGTGCCCAGTACTTCCATTTAAATAAAAGCTAGTCTACTACAACATCTGCAACTTTCGCTCCTTACATTTTAGATGCAAGGATAATTTGTGATAGGGTGTCGAATTCCAACATAAAATTTTGTTGAGCATGTTTCGATGAGTGGCAACGATCTCTTTACCTTAGAAAATCTTGATACCTTCAAACCTTGGCAAGATGAAATTCTAAATTGTTCCAATCTTTATATAAAACTCCGATGAGCCTTTTGTTCAACCAATCCAACATTTATGGAGTGGAACTCAAATGTGGAACCCCAAAATATAGGATGTCGATCTAGCATAAAACTCCATATACATAGCAGGCATCCGAAAATCATTTTTCAATGGACTTTTAACAAAGTCCGGATCTGGATAGTCAAATATCCAAGTACAACGAAACCGCCTAAATTCAACTCAGTCGCTACTCAATCTGGTTTGTAATTCATTTTGATTTCTTCATCATCTCTCAATTTCCACTCTGATCTCTAATATTTCTATGCCAATCATCAATGCTTACAGGGTTTCAACACCCATTCAACGCATAAAAATGCCCTTGTTTCCTGTACATAGATCCAAGAGAAAGTGATGTAGAGAAAGAGAAATTTAGAAAATAATTATATCGACGCGGCACTATAACATGATAGTCGTACCATACTCATATTATTTTATTAACGTTAATCACAATCTTATACACCTGGAAAACACCATTCTTTCATTACTCCTTCAAATAAATAAAAGCAAGGAATGTGACAGAATGGTGGAATAAAGATTTCATGTAGGATGTATATACTGGTTGACTGAAACATATATCTCCTGGACATTATAATAACAACTATGGATTACAAGGATTTTCACTCTCTTTCTTTTAAATTTCGGGTGACGTGATAATAAAACCAACACATGTGTGACTTTATAAATGACATAGTTTTGTGGCCACTATCCCTCTAACAAAGACAACAAATGAGTGGACATATACAACATGGAAACTTAGTTTATTATTTGGCAGGGACTACGTTGCCATGCAACACTTGTTAATCTGTAAATTTCATTAATTTGTATTCATAATCTCTCAAAGAGATTCAACTACTCATGTGTTAAATATTAAATTCTTCAAAATGTTGATCAAGACTCATTGTTTTGCATGGTACATGATTTGAATATACATATATCCATACCCGCTTCTCCCGCTTCTCTTATTTCACGAGCTCTCCTCAAATCACTTCATTTGATTTCATCTTCTCCATATTTGATTGGGGAAATTTCGTAGAGTCTAAGTTGGCTATGTGAAATGACGAAGAGAAGGTTTTGGTTGCAGCATAACCGTCATTAATTTTCATGCAAAAGGGATCTCATTTCCAAGATCTATGTAGCTAGCTAAGTGCCTTGTGCCGCTAAAACTCCTACCATTCTAAAGGTTGTATGTATAAATTCCCCTACCCACATTAGGTTTAGTCATCATTCCATTGTCCTGTCTTGAGTATCCAGTGTCTCAAAATAATATATATCCTCAAAGGCGCACTGTTGCATTTTTCCTCAAATGGATAGTGGTTGACGAAAAGTGAATGAAGTTTCAAAACTTTTGCATATTTTCCTAAAGGAAGGACTTTAAACACATCTCTGCAGTCATAGCCTTTCAATCCCATGGGATATTACCTCAACAGTCGGTGTTGCTTACTGTTTTCACTAAAGAATGACAACAACTTGTGTGTTTTACAGTGGATGGTTTTCTAATGCAAAAATTGATGAAAAATTTCTTGTCTGTGGTCGCTCATGCTTCGTTGGTTGAAAATCCCTAACCCCATACTATAAGCATTGATTGTTTTTGTTACAGATCTAGAATGGAAGCTCATATACCTTAGGTGGACCACTATCTTTAACGAATTGAAAATTGACATCTATCTTTGCACTTAAAAATTCCATATTCCTTTCCAATTGTCATCATGATGATCTGTTTCAAATCCAATGAGATCATGTTTCAGTGATACCTCCAAGAAGATCCAAGATTTGATCTGATCTTGGTTTTCAATCCAAATAGATTCGACTTAGCTAGCCTCTCTAAGAAGATGCTATCAAATTTCTACCACCTCCAAGAAAACAATGCATATACATGAGGGAGACAATTCGTATACATGAGAGAATAGATTTTATGCCTGATTCATTCACAGGGGAGATAAGGGACTCTGCACAATTTATCATATGTTAGTTGATGGTTGGGATGTTGAGAAGAGGAAACTAATCCTTGCATGACTCGATGGGTATGTTGTATTCTTACTTCTTTGTCAATTAGATATCCGACCACCTTCACAAATAGATGGTAGGATCCAAGTGGACTTGCAACTCCTCTAAAGTTATATAGAGTAGAGTAATACTTAGGACCGACAAGATTAGAGATAACTGCAAATATTATAGGCCATTATGCTTTGAGGCAAAGAACAATGATTATAAAGGCTACACATAATGAATCAGACCACCAAAAGTATCCTCAGGGATTTTATTCTAATCCTTTGAATAAGCTAATTCTTTAAACCAACGATAATCGCCTAATCTCCTCTGTCAATAGCTCCTCCCAATCGCCACTTGTCGAGTCGCCTATCCAAATATGCCACAATAGTAAAGTCCAAATGAATACAATGCCCTTATTGTTCAACAGAACCCATTTGCATTTACTAGTAGTTTGCTAACCTACTTCCCACTTCAACTTTCCAACTCAATGTCAACACCATGTGGAGGATTTGAATTAGAATCTCTAGAGGTGTAGTTTTACCAAATTTTCCCATGCAAAAGTACCCCATACCTATTTTCTAGCAAGTCAGGGTTTGACGATGCATGAAAAGATCTTGTTTTTCCCACTGATTCCTCCCACTACATGTAAATGTGGATTTACTTGTGGATTTTAGTGAATCCTTTCTTCTAGACAAATTGGAATAAAAGGTAGGCTACTCATTTTATACCAAATTCTCTCTTTGCTTGAGCAACTATATCAAAATTGCTTGTTAAATCACTTCCAAGATTGAAGACATGTGAGGAATCAAATTGCTCTTCGAATTAAGCAAATAGAACACTTACAATTGTTGCATGCGCTGATTGCCACCATTTAACTTTTTCCCAAGAAATTGTTCCAATATAGCTTCACATCTGCCACATTTGTGCAAGGTCACACCTTTAAACTTCAAACTTCCTCTAAGAATCCTGGTACTTTAACAAGTAAGGACATAAACAAATCCTTCTTTTGTGAGTTTACTCATTCATGGATCACATTAAACATATTTATTCAATGAAAAGTATTTAACCCCGCTAGAAAAGAATACCTGCGCAATAGAAACATTCTTACATTACCTGATTCATATTGTCCTCATAATCATCAATGTTAAAATTTATATCAATGTCTACACCTCTGAATTTTAATTTGATGGCTTGCAACAAATGGAAGAACATTATTCATACATATAAATCCTATATCATATAAGTATGAAAAATTGGCTGAATTTGATGGTTGTTATATCATATGGCTTGCAACAAATGGAATAACATTATTCATATATATAAATCCTATATCATATAAGTATGAAAAATTGGCTTTTATTGCAGAGCTTAATAAAAAAACATAGACCACAATCATACCTTAACTTAGCTTGAGTTTGTCCATCCAATAGACATGGAACAAAGTCAAACAATGATTTCCATTAACTTTGCTCCATGCTCGTTAGATAGACGAAATGTGCAATCGAGATAATTATCATATAAAAGCTTACAATTCAAACAATTTAAAGGTAAAATTAACTTTGCTCTATGCTCTTTGGATGGACGGAATGTGCAATCGAGATACTATGCTCTTTGGATGGACGGAATGTGCAATCGAGATAACTATCATACAAAATCTTACAATTCAAACAATTTACCTTGCAACTGCATACATAATCTTAAATCCACCTTCAATTCATAAATCTTGTCCATTTTGTGATATACGAATCAAAATGAACCACATAGGACTGAGAGGAAAGAGTGGTCCACCTTCATAATGCGTCTAAGTTGAACCATATATGGTTGAGCGTACAATAAATTGTCTATTAGTCCCACACATTTGATTGTGATGAGAATTGGGTGGAATATATTTCTGCGTAGACTAATGTGCACTAAAAGGAGTCCATATCTGACGTATATCTGACGTGAATGACGCGGAAATTTCGAATATGATCAGAATTTGGTCATTAACTCTAACTTATTCTACAGTTGTGCGGCGATAGTTGATTGTGACGAGAATTGGGTGGAATATATTTCCTAATGTGCACTAAAAGGAGTCGGTATCTGACGTGAATTGCGCGGAAATTTCGAATATGATTGGAATTTGGTCATTAACTCTCACTTCTTATATAATTGTTCTAGTCTATCGAGTTGTTGTCCATCTATAGTAGATTCCGTGTAGAGAGAGAGGGCGAGTGTGTAAATTGAGGTCAGGTTCATTTTATTATTCTACACGACACTATTATATTTTAATTTGATTTTAGATTATCATAAAGTTTTTATTATATTTTATAATGTGTTATAATTAATTGAAATTTTGAAAAACAAAAAATTATTTTTAAATTTTTGAAATTAGATATTTTTAATTTTTTTTTTTTAAATAGTTTTGATCTCATAAATTTTATCTAGTAAGAAATATTTGTAAAACCAAAATCAATTAAAAAATACAAAATTCTAAAAATATTTCAAAGGATGCCTAATTTATGGAATACATAAAGAAAATATCATTATTTACATAATTGATTCATGTTATTTAATTTGTTCTTGTCAATGTTAAAGTTTGGGATTGTGTGTCCATTGTTTACATAATTGATTCATGTTATTTAATTTATTCTCTTCGAGGTTGTTAGTGTCATTATTTTCAAGGTAGAGTTAGAGGTTTGTTAAAGAGTTGTGTCTCATGAGTTGTTTCAAGGTCTGTGGGTCATTATTGCTATAAACCATCAAATGCCATGTCAAAAAGAGTCAAGTCATAAGTTTAGGTGGAATGGTTTTTTGTGGATATCATGGGACATTATGACACATTATGAAAGGAAAAGAGTCATCAAAGGTTATTATG
>CBVK0103649200.1:0-16551 GCA_900067695.1 Picea abies | reverse complement strand
GAACTCGAAACCTCATGGAACTTCATTTTCACGGCACTTGCCAATTGAGCCGCCGCCCCGGGGGCAATGAAATCCAGAAGTTAATTGGCATAACAAAGTTGATTTTTATCAACCATGGGTTGAAATTCGACAAAAAAAATATTGTATGAACGTATAGAGTGGATAAGTTGCAGAGGTCGCACTTGGAAATTTTATGGTAATTATGTAGAGGGAAAATTATATATATATATATATATATATATATATATATATATATATATATATATATATATAATTATGTGGATTGCACATTTGATGTAGGTCCATACTGGTGATGTGGAGGTTTCAGGGTGCTACCAAGTGGAATCAAAGTGCATAAGTGGTATTTCAAAAGTTGTTTATGAGCTAATAAAGAAATATCCAAAACCAGTGCCACATCATCGGCCAAGTGTTATCCCATGTCGATAAAGATGTCATGTCAGCAAGATGAAAATATTGTTTTTTTTCAAGTCTATAGCCAAAATTTTATTTTGGCCATAATAGGACCTTATTAAGTCAAAATTAGGTAAAATCTTAGGGGCAAGTTTTTAGTGAGGAGGACCATAAAAGTGCCAATGAGGAGCATTAGTTTATTCAACTCCAATTTTCCAGAAAATGTAGATTAGTGGTTTTTGAAGAACATGGTGGTACTCATTGCCAATAACCTTGTTACTGATGAAATTTGGATAGTAGGGAACAAGAGTAGACATGAAGAAACCTAGCGAAGGATTTGGTCAAATTACAAAGGGTTTGGAATGGAGATGCAAAAACAAACCAAAATCCATTATTCCAAGAGATTTTTTGGTGATTTTTGGAATCCTCGGTGGAGGAAAAGGGACCCAAGATCAACAAAATGGAAAAATTATCCAGTTGAACATTTTATATCCTCAACAATACAAACAACTTTGTTTTATTGAAGTTTCTCCAATTTTACTCCATTTGAGAGATAACAGTTTTGGCTAAAAATTCTAAGTCCAGAGAAAGTGCAAAAAGGATAAAGTTGACAATTCCATATTGATGCAGAAATTGACTAGAATTCAAATCACTAAGTCAAAATTAGGTAAAATCTTAGGGGCAGGTTTGTAGTGAGGACCATAAAAGTGCCAATGAGGATCATTAGTTGATACAACTCCAATTTTCCAGAAAATATAGATTAGTGGTTTTTGAAGAACATGGTGGTACACATTGCCAACAACCTTGTTACTGATGAAATTTGGATTGCGGGGAACAAGAGTAGACATGAAAAAACCTAGTAGAGGATTTGTTCAAATTCAAAAGGGTTTGGAATGGAGATGTAGAAACAAACCAAAATCCATTATTCCAAGAGATCTTTTGGTGATTTTTGGAATCCTTGGTGGAGGAAAAAAGACCCAAGATCAACAAAATGGAAAAATTACCCTAGTCAACATTTTATATCCTCAACAATACAAACAACTTTGTTTCACTGAAGTTTCTCCAATTTTTCTCTGTTTGAGAGATAATAGTTCTGGCTAAAAATTATAGTCTGGAGAAAGTGCAAAAAGGGTAAAGTTGACAATTCCATATCGATGCAGAAATCGACTAGAAATCAAATCACTAATATGGAAGTTGATGAGTACTCAAAATTGTGATTATTATCTATGCCCAATATAAATGTTTTCTTGGTTTTTCCTATATTTTGATTGTACTTGTGAGAAAAATGCACAAATTGGGAAGAAATGGAAAATTCAAAAAGCCATAACTTTCATCTCAAAGCTCAAAATTGAGCATGTTTATATCCATTGGAAAGATAATTTAGAGGAGAACCTGATAGAAGGTCTAAGTTTTTAAAATATGCATTTGGTTCTTTCAAAAAGTTACATGAATATGACCTCTAAGCTTGAATGAACAATGCAATTGTTAAATGTGGAAGATTTCCAAAGCAATTTTACTTTTGGAAAAATAGTTCTGAATGATAGAGGTACATGTTAGGTGTGAATATTGATAAAGGAGGGCTACATATACTTCATGATGGTTCTTGTGCAGTGGTGTGGAGGCACATTTGGAGGTGCAAAAGCAGACAATGAGAATAGTTGTTTAGTAATAGGTTAAAGGATTAAATCAAGGATTAAGGAGGAGTACATACACTCAAGGAGAGAGTGTTATGTTAAGACCTGTTAACAAAATAATCAAATGCCATGAATAAGGTATGTTGTAGATTAGATTCGAAGTTCCATAATGAAGATTAAAAGAACCAAATGTTGATGTCTTGAGAAAGAAAGAAAAAAGGCATATATAATATTTATTGTAATTAATAAGTGCAATTTAGATTATGGAGGAAGAGTTAGAGAAGGACCCAATTATTATATATGGATACTATATCAAACAACGAAATGGTAACAAGTGTGAAGAGCCATGTGAGCTCTTGGTTATTAGATTTGAATATTCTATACCACAAAATAATATTTAGCAACGGTATGGAAGATACATGCATGAAGTGAAGGGATGTGAGAGTCATGACCATTGCAGTTGGTTATTGTGTGCAACCAAATGATAATGATAGGAATAAGAAGCATGAAACAATCTAGTAGGTGAAGAATGACATCCATATGAATAAAAGGATAAAGTATGTCTCTTAATTCCTAAATATAGAGAAAGGAAATTAAGTAATAATGGTTGAAAAGTGATCATGCTGGTAGTAGACCATCTTTTCAAAATGTGCTCATTTCCGTGCCTTATCACACTCATTTATTGCCTCCTTAGTTGCCCGAGTCTTCATGGATTAGATTTTTAAGTTACATGGCATTGTCACTTCCATTGTCTTAGATTGGGACCCTATATTCACCATCAAATTTTGGCTAGAGTTGTTTAAACTTCAGGGTACCTAGTTGAACTTGAGCACTGCTTATCATCCCTAAACAAATGGTCAAACCGAAGTGGTATTTATGGACATATATGAAACTTTACCGAGTAAGAGGAGGACATTCCACACACTAAGCAGATGTGCCATCCATTAGTGCGCATCTAGTAAAGAAATGGACCAATCCGTGGTAAAGAAACTCAGTAAAAAAACTTAAAATAGATGTAGTAAGAAACTTAAAGGCACACACCACTCACACTTGGAAGTTATTAAAGTGAACATTAATAATATGATTGATCATTAAAATATTAATCATCTTAATCACTTTTTTTAATAAATAAAGAATATGTTTTATTATGCAAGAAAACTAAAGGTTGAAATCAATACCCTTCATTCATTTATTATGATGAAAAATATTCAAAACAAATGAAACAATATTCATTAAAAACTCAATGTGATTAAAAACCCATTAAATCTAACCATTTTTAATAAGTATATGCCTATCAACATAGGCTACATAATAAACATATAATCATTATTTATATTATCACATATTATAGATATCACACTTCTTTAAAAATAAAACTTACATAATAGTATTATTATAAACTAGGTTATCATTAAACATCATAACAAAACAATTAATGTTATATTTACTAGAATATATACAATTAAATTTAAATATACTTTAAATTATCTCATTAATTACATTAAATTTAAATATACTTTAAATTGTCTCATTAATTACTTCGCTGTTAGATACATAATGTTGAACCAATAAATTAACAATCTACGTAGTTTTAAATAATTTTTTTACATGTACATAATTTTGAATGAAGCGATAATTTTAAATATAAAGCATTTTCATAACAAGTTATCGTCCACCACTAAACTACAACCAAAACTTAAAAAAAATGCATAATAATGACAAGTTTTAACTTTCGGTAATCTTTAAAAAAAAAAACGAACAACGTATGGAAATGATATGCCGCTACAAGACAAAAGTTTACACTAATCAAAGGGACACGTGTCCCAAACTCTTGGGCAATGGGATGCAAATTTAAAAAATATTATGAGCCTATAATACAATAAATGCGAAACAAATTCAGCGGAGCCTTTACTCTCAGTATAAAAAGGATATAGCGCAGACGAAGGAAAGAACAACGAAGCAGCAGGAGCACGTCACGAGTTCGAAACGCCGGGAGAAAGATCAGAGGCTTTGAGTTAGTTGTTCGGTTTTCAATCGCGAGTCACATCCATCAATATAGGAAGGAGCCAGAAGCAATTAAACATGTTCGTCAAGAAGCTCATCGGTAAATCCGGGAAAAAGGTACACACTCGTAACTCATAACTCAAAATTCTCTAAAACCTTTCATGTCCTTCTGCATTTTTTAGGAATTCAGTACTTCTGCAAAAGTTTGGTGATCCAAAGGCCTGGGAGATGTCAAAAAGTTTGATTTTTTTGCTGGTTTTGAATTCAAGTTACGGTCTGCTTTTAAGAAAAGGATTTACCGTCTGCTTTGAAATCGTTTGGTAGAAAACTGTTAGATTATTCTGTTGAAGATAAAATGAGATCCAGTCTTAAAATGATCGTAAATTCGTAATTATTCTATTGAAAGGATCTATTTAAGCGTTTTTAATCTGGTGCTGAGTATAAATATGAAGCATTTAAAGCCAATCGAGATCCATTTACGAAGTACCAGTGTTAAAGAACTGCAGATCAATTGTGTAGAATAACATTTAATGTTATCAATGTAGTCTAGCGGCTGAGTTTAATTTAAACCTTTTCAGTTGATCGAGATTCGAACGGAAGCCTGATCGCCATTTGCCCGGTCTTCCGTTCGAATCTCGTAGACTTCCCGGAGAAGTGATCCTATTTGGTGGTTCCCACAAATAGTACTCGTCTATCAATATAACTAAAACTCACGCCATTTATGCTTCTAACTAATTTAGTTAGAAGGCTAGTAGGTTTGAATTTAATTAAAAAATAAAATGTTCCCATGCGATAAAGGGTGACCATTTTACAACTTGATTAAATGTGACCATGTTAAGATAACGTCTTCACGTCAAAGTGGAGAATATAATAATTTATAAAGTGAAAAAACTAATATTTAAAATCATTTATCACACCAAAAGGTATTATTTATTGTTTTTATATATAATAATTAAGAGAAGGATAATTTAGTGTTAAAGTCACTTCCTTGATAAAAGGATAATTGTAATTGGGATAGTATCTAGTTTTATGCATGAGATTAAAGTTATATGTTACTAAAAAGTACATGACTTCGTTGAAGGTAATTTTCACAATGACTACAAGGGAGACTTGTTTTTTTAGGATACTATCTAGGTTGAAAACTGTCTTTTGGTTCTAAAGCAAGATATAAAATTGTTTTTGATTAATTAAGAGCCCGTCTTCATTAGATGTAAGGAAATAGGTTAACAATCCAAAACCCAGAGTGAAAGTCTGCCCCTTACAGACTAACAATCGATTATTTTAGGCGACATGGTTTTCCTTAAATGATGGTGATGGGTTAGCCCACATTCACAGATAGTAGTCAGTGATCGTTTCCCTTGATTGACAATTGAGTTATGATAGGTTTTGCCACCTTTGAAATAATAATAATAATAATAATAATAGCAAATTTGGTTTCGCATAATACCTATGTCCAAGATGTTAAATTTGATTTGTGACTCAATGGTTGATTTTGAAATATTTGATTGAAATCTCAAAGTTCCCTACGGCTAACAAGTGGAGTGGAGTTGTTCATGTTGTCCTAAACATTTACCCTTTGCCATGTTCCTTTGAGATAACAACGAGATGAGTCATGGAGGTTGGGTGGAGGAACAATGGAGTAGTAGTGATGTTATAGGTGGAGTGGCGTTGAGTGGGGAACCAATGGTAGAGACACGGGCCATAAAAATACATGGTTGAAATTGGCACTCAAAATGTTCTATAGTATTTGTTCACTATGTGCTTGAGTAGGGCTTCATCAAGGTTGGTGAAAGCCTTTTTTTCTGACCAATAATGCTTGGAATTTTTAGGAATAATGTTGAAAACCAATTGTTAGATAGTTCCCTTGATTGACAACTTGTATCATCTTGACATAGATATTGGGAATGTTTTGGTAAAGGAGGGTGTTGAATGTTGATCACTAAATCGATCCCTTGATCGATGACTTGTATCGTTCAGACACATATGATGGGAATTTCTTGATAAAAGAATAAGAGAGTAGAAGGAATCATAAGAGGGTTGGATGACACCTTTAGAACAACACTCAATGCGACGTCACCAATTTAAACAAAAACACCATTAATTTTGTTACCCCTTTTATTTGATTTTAGTTAAGAGAGTGGAAGGAATTGCAAGAAGGTTAATTGACATATTAAGAATTACACCCAATAAGAAGTCACCTAGAGTTGTCAATCTATAAACTAAATTGCCCCATTTTCGACTGACTTGGCAAAAATTCGACAAACAAATAATCCAACATAAAATTAGCCATAACAGATCTTAAAATGCCACTGAAGCATACTGACATTACTTATGATTATGCTTTATTATTAGAATAATATTGCTTTCATTAAGAAAAATGATTGAGAAAATAAGAACAGTCTACAATAGTGAAAGGAGCACTCCTTTAATGCCAAGACTTACCTTGAAGAAGCTTGTTAGGGTTAAGGTTTTGGATTCTCTAGAACTTTCTTGAATTTCCATATGTGACTAGCTCCACATGTGTTAGTAATAGAAGCTAGCGTGGTTCCCACCTTGTATTGTAGTGTTCAAAACAACAATCAATTTATCAAAGTCATAATTTCTTCTTACAACTCTATTTTCAAACTTCTTTAACTCATTGAAAAGTTTGGAAAGTTGTAGATGAAGTCTTCAAAGTCAAAGGGTGAAGAGATGAAATGTAAAACCATTAACCCAAAAAATGTTTTAAACCTTCAAACAAATAATTTTCAATTTGAACCCTACCCAATTTGCTTCAAAATTGGACCCAAAAATGGCCCATGCAAGCCTACATATCTAAGTTTCAACCTCACAGAGCACTAAAAAAAAATGAGACAATGTATAGTGATCCATTCAAATGAAATTTTGTAAAGTCCTATTTATAAGAACGAGTTAAATTGAGAAAGAGTTCGATAAAGTTAAATGCCTTCTAAAATGCGAGAGCGGAATAGGGTCAATGTGGATGTTGAAAGTGACCAGGAAAAGGACATATGTGTGAGTAAGACACATTGTTAATATGTTCATTTATGCCATGGATATTATGGTTAATAAAAATAATGATTTTAAAGTGGTTTTTTCTATTTGTTAATAATCTAAGGTTTAAAGGGTTTAAAGTTTCAATTTCTAAGGAGAAATAAGGGAAATATTTAAAAGTGGGGAGATATGTTTAATGTTGGTACATTCAGGAATATTGAGAAGGGGTGAATCAATATAAATAATTTATTATTTATAATGATATTCAAGATATCATATATTGAAACAAACAATTATAGATATATAATGTATAAGAATTTTATGTAGAAATATAAATGAAAGAAAATCACAAAACATTTTTTAATATATATCAGAAGATTACATCCACTAAAAGCATCAACTTCGAAGATTCTCTATCACTAATTGGAAGGAGACACCAACCCCTTGAATTTTCTAGCACCAACTAGAAGGAGGCACCAACCCCCTTGTGAGTGCCAACTCACACTTTTCAGGCACCAACCTGCAAACTGATGACATCAATATTCCCGTGCACCACCCAACCACCATTGTTTCAAAAATATTCTCAAATATTTTCTTTACAATATTTACAAAAGATACATCCTTGAACAGATCTCACCTTGATGGATTTTGCAAGGTAAACCCTTTCCTTGATCGCTGCAAGAATTAGACTATGTCACCCTTGATCAATACTCTTCATATTCTATCTTCTTTACCTTCGCTTGGTCATTCTCTTAGCATCTTCGCTGCCTTCTTTACTATGAAATATTGCTTGAATAGTTCTCCTGTAATGTACTTCAAAAACAAGACCACAAACTCTAATTTGGAACTTGGCTAGAAGTGCTCCTGTAGCAGGGCTGAAGTTCGCTTGGAGACTATTATGAAAACTCGACCTTATTCCTCTTGAAATCTCAGACAAAAATTACTAGAACTAGGTCCAAATGTGCCTAAACAATTTGGTATGTTTTTTCTGCTAAGATTTTCCCTTTATAACAACCTTAGATCTGCCCTCTATCACCACCACAAATTCTCCCTTATCACCACAATAGATTCACCACAAGACTGCTTCAGATTCACCACAAAAAATCGTCTTACAACCTCAGAAAATTAGGCCTTACATCCTCAGAAAATTCGGCCTTATAGCCTCAAAAAATAAGGCCTTACATCCCCAGAATAGACTTCAAATGCAACTTCAACTTACCTAAGAAATTCTCTGCCTTAGATCTCCTTATTTACCTCAAAAGTTGTTGCCTCAAATCTCCTTGTTTGACTTAGAAGTCAATGCCTTAGATCTCCTTGTTTACCTCAAAAGTCACTTGAGTTGATGATATAGAATGATGATCCCAGGTGCCTATTTATACTAGTTTTATGCATCTCTTAGGGCCAACTTTACACTTGTGCTCTTAATTTTATTTTTAATGTTAATTCCAATTTGGGATGACTTGTACTTGCCATCTTAATAATATTTTTAGTATTTATTCCAATTGGGGCCGGCTTTAGGGACTTCATTCCTTTACATCCGGGGTTTCGTTACCACACTTCCGGGGTTTCTTTACCAATCTTTTGGGGCTTCTAGAAAGCATCTTTCTGTGAGGGCCATGCTTAGAGCTACGCCATAAGGGGACCACTTTGGAGACTTCTTCAAATAAACCCATCACTTTTAGGGGCTTTTGGACTTGCTTCGGGGCTTCATCTAGGGTTGACATCAATGACAACCAATTTTCCAACATTTAATTCATGACAGATGGTTTGTAAAAATCAAAACCCTTTATTAGATTGGAGACAATCCTGGAGCTTCTATGTAATAGATTTGTCCCATTCCCCTTTATCATGTTGTTAGAGAGTGACTAAGCACGAGGGCCATTGGAATGATCAAATTAACATCAAATTTCATATATATAAGTTGCATTGCATATTTATCCATCCCATGCTTCCTCATATGCTCCATTCCTTTTTCATGTTGCTTTCCATGGGTAAATAAGGAAATTGACGCCATTTTTTTATACATAAATTTTGAATTTAAAAATGTAAATTGGTATTTTCATAGTTTGGTATGAGGATTATTGTTTTTAACTACCTAGATTCATAAATGAATAGAAAGTTGTATTTGCATTCGATCTTACCCGAATTGCCCCATCTATCCTTTCAAGGATAAAGTCAGGCACCAATGAGCACATTGAACTATCCATTTCATTCAGATCCTTCACAGCCCAAGCACAACAATGCGATTATTAGGGATACCCTCTACCACTGAGCTAGTAGCCCATCGTGTAGGCCTCCATCCAATAAAATTTGTAAAATATTTTGCTTAAAAACATTGAGAGTACGAGTTAGTTTACCTTATGCATCAAATAGGTGTACATTTATGCGAGCGGAACAAGATCTTGAGATTCTAGGAAAGGTTTGAGGTAATCGTAGTTTTGGCATTCAAGTTTTTCGAATTAAGTTGCCACAATTTTAGCAAAATGTTAAATTTGCACGTGGTTTGTTTTTTAGGTTATAGATATGAACATTGTTTCAAATCTTTTGTAGCCAAAATTGCATTATTAGTATCTTGATGGGGTGATGGCATTGATTGATATCTCGAAAACCCTATAAAAAGGTAGGATATAATGTTGTTTGAAGGTTTTCCATTGCAAGTTCTTGTGATAGCATTTGTTGGCGTTTCTCAAGGATAGGCGAGGGAATCAATCATAACCAGCTTAAAACATCAATACTCATGATTACATAGTCACGTGATTATTTCTTATCACATTAGTTGTACAATATGGAGACCTTTTAACTGCAATCAACTTAATAACACCAATACCTTTGACTACAAAGTCACATGACTGCTTATAAGATTAGCTTTACAACACAAAGACATTTTAACTACAATGTTTTTTGTTATTTTTTAATCATGTAATACATTTCCTAGGAGAACCCATCGAGTACTTCCCCTCATTTTGAGGATGGTACCCATGGTAAACCAAATTATTCAAGGTTCAAGGCCAAGACAACGATCAAGAATTGGCTCATGAAGAGAGCAAGCATGCCATAAAGTGGGATTTGATTCGAAGCAGTGGAGGATATGCTAGCAACAATAGTAATTAGTAACTAAGTAAGACTTAGTCAGAGTTGAAACGAGGACTTCACACCAAACTCCACCTTGAAACAATTTTAACTGATTGAATTAACTCACTGGGCCTTTTTTAGTCAAAGTCGCCATCAAATGTTCCATTAGTATGACAACTATCATTTTTATTTTGATAAAAATTGCCCATTATTTCATTGAAGTGAGGTTAATTTCATGGAATGTCGATTTGGAGATTCTTAAATAGAGTTACATAATCGCATTGAAAATCAAATCTGAGCTAGTTTTCGTAAATTCCTACCAAATTGAATAAGAACTAGTTGTAGTAAATTCCTATCAATCTATACTACTACAGAACCATACAAAATTTGTTGAAAATCGAATTGAACTAGTTATATAAAATTCTTACCAATCTACCATTAAACTAAACCTAACCAAGTAACATGAGGACCACACTTAGAAACCATTTCACATTAGCATGTAACCAATGTTTATTGCATTAACACAACCTCACACCTTACCTTGAAAATATTTACTTAACCTTACCTTCAAAGACATGATAAGTTACATTATTGTAAAAAATACATCTTACAAAGACTACTTGGTCATCCAAGTTATCAATTATATCACCTAAACTTACATCTCACCAAATTAAAACTATATAATAATAATAATAATCTATTTTTAAAGTCACTGCTAAGTTAGACACCAAATTGATGTATGTGACCCCTTGTTTGTGGGACAAGCGAGCCCATTTACATAATGTAAATTACACTTTGCTTAAAAAGAAACTCTATATTACCACACATAATCACACACCTTTTAAAAAAACTTAGTCAACCATATTTTCATAAATAATACATGTATATCCACATGAATTTAAATTGGATGAATTTTCATATGAAGTTATCCAACTTACCATTAAATCACAACATAATTAAAAATAATACACAATAACTATAACTCAATACTAAATCAAAGGAGTGGGCTAACTCAGAGCAATCTTCTCTCGAGTTACTTTTCCGATAAGTTTTGGCGGTGTTATTTTAAATTTCTGGTCAATCTAAAAGCCTGATCGATTTTCTGAGCATCTGGATTGGTTTGAAATGGGGCAAAACTCTCGGCTTAAGGTTTTGAAATGCATGGAACTTTGATCCATGCCAAGCTCAGGCTACCCCTGAAAATTTGGTACCCATTTTTTTTTGCCTGAAAAGAGGGAAGATTGCTCCCGAGTTAACTTACTCCCTAAACCAAATATATAATAATGATAAGTTTTAACTCTTTATAATGTAAAAAAACTAACAATTTAGTGAAATGATTAGTAACATAAAAACAAAAAACTATTCATTGTGGACAAGAAGTTAAAGTACAATCATATTTTATTAGAGGTAGTTTTAATGATAACCAGACTTGAAATTAGCTTTATTACATATACTATGTTTTATTAAGTAAGAGTTGGTTTTTGTTGATGAACTAACCCACATTAATGGATAAAATGATGATGATCAACGCATAACAACCATGAATCAGCAGACATTCTTGAATAAATCAGTAATGAGTCAATCAACAGTTGGACAACTCAATAACAACCAACAGTTGGACAACTCAATTATTATAAGTTTTACTACTCTCCCGATAAAACAAAACGCTATACGAATCAAAGCGACACGTGTATAAAAAGCCCCTAATACAAAAATGTGTAACAAACTGGGGAGCCTTCACCGTAGTTTTTTTCATATAAAACTCCCTACACCATGGCTGAAGGAAATAACAGCAGAATTCATATAAAACTCCCTCCACCGTAACTGAAGGAAATATCAGCAGAAGCAGCAAAATCACGTCACGAGTTCGAAACGCGGGGAGGAAGATCAAAGGCTTTGAGTCAGTTGTTCGACTCTAAATCGCATCCATCCAAGATACATAGGAGCCGGAAGCAATTAAACATGTTCGTCAAGAATCTCATCAGCAAGTCGGGGAAAAAGGTGCACATTCATAACTCATTTTCTCTAAAGCTCTTCATGTCATTTTGCAATTTTTTAAGGAATATTTCCTGCAGAAGCTCGACGATCATAGGTTTCGTGGATGTCAAAAAATTCGAATTCTTTGCTGGTTTTGAGTTCAAGTTACGGTCTGCTTTAAATAAAAGAATTTACAGTCTGCTTTAACGAAATCGCGTAGTATAAAACTGTTCGATTATTCTGTTAAAGAAAAATGAGATCCAAGCTTAAAATTATCGTAAATGCGCAATTATTTTACGGGAGTCAATTCAAGTGCCTTTAAGCGTATAGAGCCGAGGCATTTGGATGCGAGCGCTGCATTTACGCAGAATAAGTGGTAAAGCCTGCAGATCGTCAGCATCCATTGTGCGGAATAACATTTAATGATATCTCTGCCATATCCTGAGTTGCCGTGTCGTGTTATTTTAGCCTTTTGTCTTGATAGCCCGGTCTTCCCTTCGAATCTCTGATAGTTAAACTTTGATTAAATGTGTTCAACTTTAATTGAATTCAAACTTAATATCAAGCTATCTTTTGAATGCCTAAATTTAATTATTAATTTTAAATAAAATTTGATGACTGTGTTTAATAATTAATATTATATATATTTATACAATAATAATTTAATTAATTTAGGGTGAAACGCTTTATTATTTTTAATGAATTAATTTAATTTATATTTATAAAAATCCCCTTACCTCATAGTCGCTAAAGCGCTAATAAGGAGACTTAACCTTGGCAAAGGAATTCTTTAGCATTTTGTTTTATCAAATAGCTTTACTCTTTACTCTTATTATTGGACAGACAATTTCATATAACTGTAAACATTTATAGTGGGAGGAAGAACGGAAGAACTTCTAAATTGTTAATCAACTAAAGTTAATGAAGTAGGTAGTTTTTATCGTTTTTACTTCTTAACATAATGGTGCATAAACAAAAAAAAATATTATTTTTAAAAGTTTCGGTAGAATTTTTACTTCTCATCCTGAAAATAGAAAATAATTTTATTTATGAAAATAGAGATAAGTTCAAAACATTTTTTCACTATTTGAAAAACATTTTGCTTTTTACTTTCTTATAAGAGATTGATGTTGCTTCTTTTTTCCCAAAAAAAAATTCAATTTTATTTAGTAAAAAACAAAAAAAATTGTAACATTTCTAATGTTTTTTTTATTAGGACCCTATTATTATATCTAGAATGTGATCAAAATCATTCGGTTATAAAAATTTTAATCTGATCTTTTCTTTCTTTTTTTTACCTCCGCGATAACCACTTGTAGATTAGGATTAATGAATTTTGAATTGTTAATAGAAAACTGTTCCTTATCATACTGAGAAGTTTCAGATCCATGTGTTGTCTTCATTCCTTTTATTGAACGGTCATTTGCAACCATGTCATGAGAGGAAGGATCCCCTTTATTCATTATTTTTTCATAAATCTTCAAATATTGTTTGATATCTTTTATAAAAATTTTAATCTGATCTTTTCTTTCTTTTTTTTTTTTTACCTCCATGATAATCATTTGTAGATTAGGATTAATAATTTTGAATTGTTAATAGAAAACTGTTCCTTATCATATTGAGAAGTTTCAGATCCATGTGTTGTCTTCATTCCTTTTATTGAACGTTTCAGATCCATGTGTTGTCTTCATTCCTTTTATTGAACGATCATTTGCAACCATGTCATGAGAGGAAGGATCCCCTTCATTCATTATTTTTTCATAAACCTTCAAATATTGTTTGATATCTTCTTTCTTTACTATTGTTTTTTCATTAGTATCTTTCTCTAACTCAAAAGTTTTATTGAACGTTTCAGATCCATGTGTTGTCTTCATTCCTTTTATTGAACGATCATTTGCAACCATGTCATGAGAGGAAGGATCCCCTTCATTCATTATTTTTTCATAAACCTTCAAATATTGTTTGATATCTTCTTTCTTTACTATTGTTTTTTCATTAGTATCTTTCTCTAACTCAAAAGAGTGATAACAATTTGTTGAATTATTATCATCTTTATCACTCACAAGAAGGGGATCACAGGGCTGCCAATTTTTTGAGTGAAAATGATGTCCCCATTTCTTCTTAGGAGGACCTCTTGCTTGGGTACTTGATTCATGTAGATGCTTCGTATGATGACAAATACGACATTGAAATTTTGTATTTTCATAATCTAAGGTCTAAATCCATTTAAATTTGTCATAATTTAGCAACAATTTGTTTATAAGACCTTTACTAAGATCGATCTCCACATAGATTCGAGCATATGTAAACAATCCATACAAATATTGTAATCAATTAGTTGGGAAGAATCCTGCAATTGTTTCCCCTCAAATATAAGATGTTGTTGGGTAATGGAGATTCCCTGACATATTCCAGATAAAGTTTTAAGGCCACCATAGAGTCAAAGGCATTTACCCACATCAAAATTGACCACCATCATCAAATTTAACAAAGATATGAAGTCTTGCTACTTCTTTAGTTGTTGTTTGACAAAGATTTGAAATCGTGACTCTCAAAAACACAAGAGAACGCATAGCCGTCGGTATAGTATTAGTTAGGAGGGGAAAAAAGATTCCATCAACATTATATAGGGTTGTCGTTGGACGCTAAGCCCCAAGTTCCTCCATTTTCCAAAAAACCATGTCGAAGAAGCCCTTGATCCATTGTAATAATAGTTGGAATAGTGCAAAATCAATCTCCAAAGCCAACCATAGCTCGACCTGAACTTTTACCCTTCCAATCCGAGCTCCACAATAGCATTCCAGAGATTTAGTCTCCAAAATCTTGCAAAGAGGCTTTCATCCTTTGATCAATGCTCTATCAAGCATCACCATTGCTAGAAACCTAGTCTTCGAGGAATTTTTAAGGTTAGACTCATCACTCAAGGGAGTGGTTCCTCCTACTAACATAATGGTTGATTAGTTGAGGTTTGAATATGCTCTTTGCTTGGCCTCCCCCCTCACTCCGTGCAAAAAGAAATAAATCTCCCACTGACAATACTCCATAATATCCCTTTCACACGTCTTTCTAAAAAATGCCCATAACTAAGTTATATATGCCTAACATCTATGCATCTTAGAATCATTTTTATGATGAAAATGTCTCTCTCTTGCTTACAATTAATATGCAATCATTGAATTGGGAGAGTCAAGGCAGGCTAAAGGTGTGTGTTTATCTACATTTTCACTCTCCTTAGAAGGTGAAGTAGCACAAATGCACACCTTAAATGTACTATCAATGAATTGGGAGGATTAGTGGTGGGGTGAAGATGTGCATTTATGTGTTCATCCACACCTTCATTCTCCTGTGAAGGTGAAGTTGCACAAATACATACTGGTGTGCATTTGTCTGTTCACCCAATGCTATCAGTGAAATGGGAGGGTCAATGGTGGGGTGAAGATGTGCATTTGTGTGTTCACCCATTGCTATTAATGAATTGAGAGGGTTAATGGTGGGGTGAAGATGTGCATTTGTGTGTTCATCCACACCTTCACTTTCTCAATTAGGTGAAGTTGCACAAATACACACATGCATGCATTTGTTTGTTTACTCACACCTTCACCCTCCTAAAAAGGTGAAGTTGCACAAATACACACCTTCAGAGGATGGATATTGCTAGAAATAATAATATTCTAAAATGATATTTCTAACTAGAATGCTAAGTAAAGGATAACAATTTGAAGAATAAGTAAAATATGTTTTTTTGGTCTCATCACTTCAACATATTTTCTATAGGTTTTGAACATAAATTACATTACAAATGTCATATGTTATGGACTATCTTTAATTTGTAATTGTTATTTATGTGATGTTGCAATAAATTTTAATATAATAACATTTTTATTAAGATAAAATTTCATATTAATATTTGTATTCTAAATTATATATAAATAATTTTATATATACACAAATTTTTATATAAAAATGTTTATTCATTACTCCCATCAAAATTTTTAATAACAATTTAAAAGTCGATTCTTGAGTGCAAGGAAAGTGATGTGATAACTTCCACCCACACATCACATCTATCGTTACATGGTACATGGAAAAATTCGGCTGTATTGACATTTGAATACAGAAAAAAAACACTTAACGCTAAAGTGACATTTGAATACAGAAAAAAAACACTTAACGCTAAAGTTTTACTATTATAGATAAGTTTTAATATCTTTATTTGTGTCCACTTAAAAATATTATTTTTAACTCATAAAAACTAGTTTGAAAAAGAGGTGCATTGCATGTCCTCGGCCTTAACACCGTGTTGACTTTACATGTAGCTTCCTCTTTTCTACCAACATACATCGATTAATGCCAAAGTACATTGAGTATCTATGGACTGCCAGAAATTCGTTAGGTGGGCTGCTGCATAATATAAAGATATCTTTGTTATGCAAGCAAGCCACTCACTCTATTATATACGAGT
>CBVK0103649149.1:0-11175 GCA_900067695.1 Picea abies | reverse complement strand
GTGTGTGGCAAGTTCCAAAAATGTTTTGGGGTCCATGGGTTTTGAACCCAAGACTGCCCACCAAGCCCAAGCCTTAAGAAATGACTAAACACCAACGCGCCACACATATCGCTTATTACATGAAGTGCATTTGATTATATATATATAAGAGAAGGGGGTTGGGGCTGGGGCTAAGCCCCAGCCCATGGTCGTTGGTCACACTCATACAACTAGGGCGCAGCATAAGCCATAACCACTAATGCCCTACCTCTCCACCCTTGGATTCGGATATGCCACATAACCAGGGGTTTATCCCCATATTTGGACGAGGGGGTTTATCAGTTAGCCCACAAGTCCCGTGGGACGTGCCCATAAATGGAGGAACTAACGCGATTTAAGGGCCAGCGCTTGGCCAAAATTAGATGCATGTGACCGAGAATTGGGGGTCGTGCACCAATTTAAGGGGCTTATCCCCAAATATTTGCATAAAGTGGGTTTTTACCTATGCTTTTAGATATTTTATTGTTTTTAAGCCTGTTAATGGAGGATTTGGCCCATTTTTGGGAGATATTGGGCTCTTTTTGAGCCCAAATTTTGGGAGGAAGTTGGGGAAGGATAACCAACTTCAAATCTATATAAAGCAGGCATGTTTGAGGCCATGGGGGGACAGTCATATCAGAGTTATGCTAAAGCAAAGCTAAGCCAAAGCCATTTTTATGAAGGGAAGTTGTTGAGGAGCAGACGCTTGCGGGCCATTTTTGGGAGCTACACTCAGTTTTTTTCAGTGCCGTCAGTTGTGTTGGATTTATGAGGTCAAGAAGAACACAACGGGATCAGAATGGAGTCCATTTGATGTAATTTTGATGTACTTTTAAGGCATTGAAGAATTAATAAAGAAGCCTCTCCCACTGAGACAAAGACCTGGAGATGTAGGCAATTTTGTGTCAAACTATGTTATCACTTCTCTTGTTATGGTTTATTGTTCTTATTACTTATGTTCAGTTCTGTATATGAGTTTATGGCTGTGATATAATCCTCTTATCTTCATCCTCTTTCATTAGCTTCTTAAATGGTTAATAAATGCATGCAAAAATAACTCAACCACAGTCATTAAAAGATCTTTTCGGATCAATTTTTCTATTCTTAAGATATGGCGCAATCTTGTCTAACTAGTCCTTTATCTTCATCTGTTAAGTTCTTTATATTGTCTTCTATGCAACAAATCGGGTTATATACTGGAACAGAGGTGGGTGAGATCGCAAAATTCAATCCTTCTCAAGGATGCTTAGCTTGGCTCTGTCAAGTACGTTTCGAGTCCACATCAGGACATCTAAGCCTGGGTAAAGATAAACCCGAAAAGCGTAGATAAATAGAGAATTTATGTGAGGTGGAGAAGTTTGAAGTCTAGGGTCGGCTCTAAAAATCTAGAAGTGTTTTAAATTAAAGAGATTAGGGTTTTAATAAATTATTAATTAAATAGTAATGTTTATAATTGGTTTAACACAATTTTAATAAAGATTTATAATGTTAAACTTAGAGCAAATTTTAATTGACATAATGGAAAGTAGTTGTATTAATGTAATGATAATTAATTGATTATTAATAGTATTAATTTATTAATTGTATTAATTTTATTAATGTGATAATTATTAATGTAATGATAAGAATAACAATATTAAAAAAATTAATTTATAATT
This sequence comes from Picea abies, assembly GCA_900067695.1. NCBI lineage: Eukaryota > Viridiplantae > Streptophyta > Pinopsida > Pinales > Pinaceae > Picea > Picea abies. Next base: position 9,499 of record CBVK0103649149.1, on the reverse strand, counting down.
TGTTTTTATTTATAATTTTTATTTCTAAATTTTAGTTTATTATTATAGGATTAAAGGAGAACTAGAATCCAATTTTTGCTAATTTCTAGGCCATTGTCTATGTTCAGGTTGGTGTTTAAGGATTTCAATAGCTTATTTGATTATGCATTTGAAGAAGTGATCTTCCTTGCCTAAAATTTTTGTGTCTTCTAGGCGTATGTGGTGTTTGGATGAGAAGGAGTGTTCCGCTAAAGCTGAGGTGCGAGTACGTTCATTTTTTATATCTGCTCCATGTTCTTTGATCCTAATATGAAAGGAACGAACAGTTTCTCCTATGTAGAATTTACCACAGGAACATTCTATTTTGTAAACTCCTTTACATTTCTAATGGTCAGGTTCATCTTTAACGGAATTCATTTTTTGTTTGATGGTTTATGAGGGTTTAAAGGAGGTCGTAATCCCTTTCTTTCTTAGGACACTGGCAATCTTATCAGTTATTCCTTGGATATAGGGAAGGTAGGTTGTAGTATCGGGGGGTTGGTTGTTGGGTGGTTTAGGTCCATTACTTTCTCTATCTAGGGATTTGTTTATCATTTTCTTGAGGTCTTTGTCCTTGTAGCCTATGCTCTTGAAAACTCTGGAGAGGTGATCTTTTTCTTGAACTAGGTTGTCGTCATCAAAAATTCTTAAGGCCTTCGTGGCTAGAGTGTTGAGGATACCTAACTTCTGGGCTGGGTGGTGGTGAGAGCTAGCGTGAAGGTAGTTTTCCGTGTGGGTATTTTTCCTATAGACCTTATGTCCAAGACTACCATCTTCTTTCCTTTTTATTAGTACGTCTAAGAAGGAAATGGTACCATTTTCCTCGAGTTCCATTGTGAATTTGATGTCTTTAGAAATATTGTTGAGATGTTGGAAGAATTTCTCTAGTTTGTCTTTACCATGGGGCCAAAGTACGTTGGTATCGTCAACGAATCTCTTCCATCTTAATGGTTTAAGAGGAAAGGAATCTAAGGTTTTTTTCTCTAAGTTTTCCATGAAAAGATTGGCGACAATGGGAGAAAGTGGGGAACCCATGGCTACATCGCTTGTTTGTTCATAGAATTCGCCTTGATAGTTGAAAAATGTGGACCAGAGACAAACCTCTGCTAGCTTTGTTGTTTCTGAGTCTGTCACCTCATTAACAACTTAGATGGCTTCATCTAGTGGAATTTTGGTGAAGAGGGAGACAACATCGAAACTAATAAGGGTGTCCCATGGTTTTATTTTCTCATTCTTGATGATTTTGACGAAATGATTAGAGTCCTTAATGAAGGAGTCTGTATGACCTACTAGGGGGCTAAGGATTTGCGCTACGTACTTGGCAAGTTCGTAAGTGGGCGAGCCTATTGTGTTTACTATAGGTCTCAGAGGAGCCTCGTCTTTGTGAATTTTAGGTAGTTGGTAGATTCTTGGGGTAATCTCACTATTCGGAAGAAGATGTTTTTTTATTCTTTCCTCTAGGTTTGAGTTTTTTATGGCTCTTTTGACGTCTTTCATAACCTTCGCAATGGGGTCACTGGGAAGCTTCTTGTAGCTCCCACTCTGAGACAAGTGATCGATCATTCCTGTGTTATAATCTACTTAATTCATTACTACTGTGGCACCACCTTTATCAACTCTGAAGATAGCCAAGCTCGTGTTATTTCTAAGGCTCTTGATTGTTTGTCGTTCTTCTTTGTTGACATTGCTCTTTGGGGGGTTCCCTCTTCTTAAGATAATGGTGTAGTCTTTTCTAACTAGTCCTTTATCTTCATCAGTTAAGTTCTTTATATTGTCTTCTATGCAACAAATCAGGATATCTACTAGAACGAAGGTGGGTGAGATCGCAAAATTCAAATATATTTAAAATTTGTGAACAACATATTTTATTATAGATGTTAAATATAATAATTAATTTCTTATGTTATTATGTTTTTTGAGTGGGTTTTATGGTTAAAAATACAATTTCAATGGGTCTAATGGTTAAGAATATGTGTTTCTTTCTAGGAGGTTACATGTTCAAATCTAGAAGGGAGTAAACTATGTACACCTCTATAGATTTTAGTAGTCAAATCCCTACAAGGAGGAGGTCCCTTGTCCCACAAACAAGGGGGTCTCATACACCAATTTGGTGGAAATCCCTTATCCCACAAACAAAAGAGTTGCATACATCAATTTAATGTCTATCTCCATGTCATATTTTAGATCGATTTATATCAATATTTAACATGGTCCAATTCTTTAAGAGTGAATTTTAGTATCCAATAATCTTTACTTTATTTTAGTTTTCTTATATTATTAGTTTGAGAGTGATTTTTAATCCAATGTCAAAATTAAATTATAGAGTTTATTGTTGAGTGAATCCTTGTCCCACAAACAAGGAAATCTCATACACTAATTGATGTCTTGCTTGATAGTGACCTTAAAAATAGATTATTATTATTATAAAAAATAAATTAATAGAAGACAATTATATGATGTACATACAATAATTGATGTTTTACTTGATTCTGACCTTAAAAATAGATTATCATTATTATAAAAAATAAATTAATAGAATACAAAGATATAATATACTTTGTATAGTCACATTAAAACAACATTAAAAAAAAAAAAAAAAAAAAANNNNGAAAAAAAAAAAAAAAAAAAAAGTTGGTGGCAAGTATTTACAATGATATATTTGGAGTTTGAACTGACTGGACTACATGTCTCAATATATTTGATTAGAAATGGATAATGACTATGACGTTTATCGCCCAGCAATTTCGAATTCAACAAAGTTGCCAGGTCTTTGGGGATCCACCGTAATTGCGCGTCAGAAACTAAGAAATACGCGTTTTCGATTGTTTTTCAATAGAAGTTGATTTTTTCCAGTTTTGCAAGGAATAGGTTAATTTGGGAGCAATCTTTTTTCTTGAATTTCGTTTTTTTTGGCGAAAAAATGGTTTAAATCCTGTCAAATTTTCAGAGTAGTCTGAGTTTTGCAGACATCAAAGTTCTAAGCATTTCAAAACTTTACTTAGAGGTTTTGTCTCATTTTAAACCAACCCAAATGTTCAAAAAATCGATAAAATTCTTGATTAACCAAAAATTTAAAAACAGAACACCAGAAAACCTATAAAAAAAATAACTCTGGAAAAAAAATTGCTCTCCAATTAACCCACTCCATTTTTATAGGAGATTTCATCTCCCACGCCACTGTCAGATAAGGGGAGCGGCGCTTCAAACCCATCTTTGGCGACGACGAGATTCCCTTTGAGACGCCCGTCTTCCCGATACGTTTGGACATAGTAAAGGCGTTGCTGTGGCTTCTTCCTGCATTGCAACACGAATCTGCCATTCTGTTTATGGGATTTCAGGGACAATACAGAAAGCGAAGGAAGTGGTGGTGGTGGTAATGTTGAATTTTTCTCGTATATATTTTTCACATCCTCTACATTCTCCTCATCTGGTCTCTCATCATGAATTTGTTCTCCCGGTCGCTCCTTGGTAAACAACGCGGCCTCTCCATTCTCATGACCGTGGAATTCTTTTTCTCGGCTCTCTTTTAGCGCAGAGCCTTTCCACCTGGTCCGAAAGCGCAATCTGATATTGTTTTTTGAAAGTGCAGCTGCGGAAGCAGCCCCCATGGAATCAGAACCGAACCCAAGACAAGATGAAGATTAATCATGAGAAAAAGTTGTTTCAAAAAGAGTCAATGAGATTATAATTCTAAGAAATAAACATCAACATTATGTAGGTTTTCACAGTTAGTCATAATGTTAGAGAGTTTTTTGGATAAAGATTGTGTATGAAGTTTTGAAATGTTCAACGTTTCATTTGTCTCTGATGATGGGTGAAGTTTGTCCCTGATGGTGGGTGAAGTGTCCTCTCAAAACGTTTCAAAACTTCATACACATTCCTTATCCAAAAAACTCTCTAACAAAACATCTGATGATGGGTGAAGTGTCCTCTCGAAACATTTCAAAACTTCATACACATTCCTTATCCAGAAAACTCTCTAACAAAACATCAAGATTAATACAGAATCCTTCTCAAAATCTGTTGAAAATTTTTGAATGAAGAAAATTCTGATGATGGGTGAAGTGTCCTCTCCAAACGTTTCAAAACTTCATACACAATCCTTATCCAGAAAACTCTAACAAAACATCATGATTAATACAGAATCCTTCTCAAAATCTGTTGAAAGATTTTGAACACTGGAAATTCTGGTGATGGGTGAAGTGCCCTCTCGAAACATTTCAAAACTTCATACAGTCCTTATCCAGAAAACCCTCTAACAGAACATTAAGATTAATACAGAATCCTTCTCAAAATCTGTTGAAAAATTTTGAACATAGAAAATTTTGATGATGGGTGAAGTGTCCTCTCGAAACATTTCAAAACTTCATACACAATCCTTATCTAGAAAACTCTCTAACAAAACATCATAATTAATACAAAATCCTTCTCAAAATCTGTTAGAAAGATTTTGAACAAAGGAAATTCAATTCGACAAACAAAAAAAACATGATGCATAAGAGTGCAGAATAGCACCTCATCTATTGTGTAGGATGCCTGTATCCAGTATTGAAATCCTTTGCCATTGCAGATTTGGGATGGAACCAACCACATTTATACCCCACCCTGTATATATATATATATCCAGGCCCTCGCTCGACTCTCGAGTTCTTTCTACTTTGCTTGTAATTTGCGTGAGATCGGAAGAGCGGAACCAACCACATTTATACCCCACCCTGTATATATATATATATCCAGGCCCTCGCTCGACTCTCGAGTTCTTTCTACTTTGCTTGTAATTTGCCACCTGTCCGAAGCCTCCTCCTGCTATTTTGGCTATGGATCCAACGTGTTTCTTCCGATTTTCGAGGATGGAGGATGGCTATGGATCCAACGTGTTGCCTCCGATTTTAGAGGATGGAGGATCAAGGTGAACTTCCGTTCTCCTTTGGCCGCTTCTTGGCATTTCCCATTACTAAGAGGTCTCTTTTTATAGCTCTAGGTGTCTCGTTTTAGCAATCCATCTTCCAACCATCTTTATCTATATTGCAGATTTATTTCATCTAAAAGGCATTGAGCAAAGTTAGTGTCAATCAACAGTTGACTATGCTCCATGTTTGTTAGATGGATGAAATTTGCAATCGAATTAAATTCAAGTTCTTTTTCCATAAGCTTCATTGATTTCTCTCATGATCATTCACAATCATGTTATGATTATGATAATGATATGCTCTTTACCCAACTTCAACTAAATACAAGGGCTCATATATCTCTCTTCCAAAGAGTTTATGGAATTCATCCAACTTGTGATATTATAGTAGACTTGGTCTTTGAAAAGTTCACTTAGCTCTTGTATTTCCTTAGTTTCTTATTGATCTTTACATTAAGGAAAAGTTCCTTATTGGTCTTTACAGTAAGTTTATATAGTTGGAAAGTAGCAGTTTTGAGTGAATACAAGATTTGTTTAAAAGCATTTGAGGGGAAAATGTTTCTAAAACAAATTTGTTTGGAGTTGGAAAGATTTGTTTGGATTCCAACTTTTAATATTATAGTACACTTAGTCTTTGAAAAGTTCACCTAGCTCTTGTATTTCCTTAGTTCCTTATTGATCTTTACATTAAGGAAAAGTTCCTTATTGGTCTTTACAGTAAGGAAAAGTTCACCTAGCTCATGTATTTCCTTAGTTCCTTATTTTTTTTTTAGCATTTGAACATCCTTTCCATGCACAAATACATTGTTGATATTTATATACTCGACCTTAAGATCACAATTTATCAAAGATATAACTTCTTCATAAAACTTTAAATCAAGGTGATGTTTATATAGTTGGAAAGTAGCAGTTTTGAGTGAATACAAGATTTGTTTAGTTTATATAGTTGGAAAGTAGCAGTTTTGAGTGAATACAAGATTTGTTTAGAAACATTTGAGGGGAAAATGATTGTTTTGAGTAAATACAAGATTTGTTTAGAAAGATTTGAGGGGAAAATGTTTGTTTGATAACATCACTAGATCCTTAAAATAGAACTAACAAGGAAATAGTTTTTTATTTTCTATGCCATAAAGTACCATAAAGAATGAAAATATATACAATGATCAATTTTAGATCACATCTAAGATTTCTGTGATTATTACTTAACAAAATATTAGGATAGATTGTGTGAATTTTCATAATAGCATCCTTAAGAATCACCAAGCATGTTTAGAGACTTTATACTGAGTTTGAAATTGGCAACAAATCACCTATAGTAATATTTCTAAGATCTCAAAGTAATGATAGGCAACACCCTATCAACTTAATTGTAGATCAAATTTGCACATTATTAGAGACACTATTCCATCCTTCAAAATAATTACTCTTCTTTGAATATAAGATAATGGTTCTAAGTAAATGAGTTTATGCAAATTTCTTGATGAGTCATACATAAGATATCTATAATTGACATGGTTTAAACCTTTTGACTATCATTTAAACCTTCTTACTATTAATATTGAGGACTTTTGGATAAAGAGTGGTGAAAGGGTATTGCATGTTGTAATAACCTAGTTTTGACCCATGGGTTAGATTGATCAAATTATGTACATATGATTAATGTTTGGCTATTTTGATGTGTGTCAAGTCTCGTGGGATAAGTTTAATGACTTCGTCATGTATATATATTATATATATACTCCTAGTATGGAGCCCAAACCCAAGGTCTAACTAGAGAACATTGGTTAGATATATGAGATTATCTTTAGTTTGCTTTAATGTTCATGTTTTGAATCAATATCCAACTAGAAATAACACGAACAAATAACAACTAAGTAACCAATAGAAGGGACTGTGGGTGTATGTGTGTCTATTTATATATATCTTTCCCTTTAACTTCAAAGAAATTTTATTCATCCATAGCTAGCTAAAATTGACCATGTAAAGTTCAATTAAAAAACAAGATAAGCACAATTGTGTCAATCCAGTATCTGAGTCGTTTCATTAATTATACTCTACAATGCTTAACCATGTGTAGTTTACCTACTCTTTGTCACTTTATTCCTCATGCATGTCCTTGTCACCAATATCTATGCTCCGTTATCACACAATCTTGTCCATCTAGTCTTTTGCAACTCCCAAAAGAAAGGGACCAACAAGCCCCAACCACAACCATTGACTCACCCTCAAGTCAACCTTTTTTCTCTTCCTGCCATTTCAACTAAGGGGCCAATTCAAGGACAATCTACAAGGCTTGGTCATGGAAAACATCATATTTCTCCAATTTTTCATGCCATTTCCATAGAAAAACATAAGTACTGGAAATGAAAGTCTAGGGTCTTTTAGCATCTAAGGTAGTTGGTTTCATCTGAGCCAATGCCTATCATTTAGCATCAATGAATGAATCAAAATACTAAAATCAATATAGTAGACTAAGTAGTGATATGAAGTCTCTTAAGGCATTATTCTCTTGTATGGATGCCCCATGGAGAGATTTTATCTTGTCATCCACATCCTAGATATCATCATATTTAGCCTTCTACTCCAAAGGATTGAAAAGGGTTGCTACCTTAGTGTTGAGTTGAGCAATGTGCTCACTCAATTATGTTGGGTTGTTATATCCTTTTCAGTGAAAGTCGAGTCGAGGTAGATTGACTGATGGTCGAAGGTCGAGGTATATCAACTGACAGTCGAAGTTGAGGTCGTTTGATAGCAAGTCGAAGGTCGAGGAGTCAACCGAGAAAAGTCGAAGTCGAAGATATCGACGGAAAAGTCAACCAACAAGAGGTCGAAGTGCGGGCGTAAGACGACTGACTAAAGATCGAATGAAGGCCAACCAGTAACCTGACTGTAACATAATCCCTGAATTTGCGAGATTTGTAGCCAATGATATGCATGGATCTATAACCATTTTTTGGGCACCAATCTTTAGGGATTTTCCTATTGTAAATCCTATAACTAGGCGTGTTGTAAGGCCGTAAAGGCTAATGCAAGAATCGTGTAATACACTTATGCAGGTTAATGCATGTGTAGGTATAGGTTGTTGGTCATGCATATGTAAGATGATTTGGCTACTTGCATGTGCAATAGGGTATGATGTTGATTGTGTCTTAGGTGTGGACCAAGGTTAGACATGTAGCATTTTATTCATATTGAATAAGACAACAAGAGAGCAAAACACTCAAAGGAATGTTGGTTTCTCCTAATTAAGGGTTCCATGGTAAAATCTCGGTGTACCTTGTGATTGCTTGTGTCATTTGCGTTCTTGATTAAATTCTTCTTCTCTTTGGCTAGGATTAGTGTGGAATTTCCCTGCATTTCCTAACATGTGGTACCAAAGCATAGGTTTTCCCTAACGAGTGAGTGTTCAGAGAAGTGTTATGCTTTGGAAAATATATCAGATCTTGATTTTCCAATCTTGAATCTGAGAACTAAACCCTAGGTACAATAAGAGTCGAAAGTCATAAATTTTGTTAAAGATCATGGTAAAGAATGGTGAGCATTTCTAGAATAGAGATAGAAATATTCAATGGCCGTAATTTTGAGCTTTGGAAGCTTAAAATGGAATATCTTCTTGTGGATTGAGAACAATGGACAACGGTCTATCTAGGTACCCAACCGAAAGGAATTTCAATGGAAGAATGGGAGAAACTCAAAAGAAGAGCAAGAAGTATGATTCAACTTTGTCTTATAGATTCAATGTTGTTGAATGTCTCGGGTGAAGATTCAGCCAAGAAATTGTGGGACAAGATGGGAAGCTTATACCAGTCGAAATCTCTAGTAAATAAGTTGTTTCTCATAAAGAAACTGTATCTTCTAAGGATGAGTGATGGAAGTTCGATGACTGAGCATTTAAATTCGTTTAACATCGCGTTAAGCTAGTTATCATCTATGGATATTAAGATCATTGATGAGGAGAAGTGTATAAGCCTATTATGTTCTTTTCCATAGTCCTGGGATAGTTTAGTCGTGGCTATTGGGAGTAATACAACCACACTAGTGGTAGAGGACATGGTTGCTTCTCTGTTTTCGGAAGAAATGAGAAGAAATAACATGGAAGGATTGACCAAAGATGCTTTGGTAGTGAGAGTTCGACCGATAGACAGAGATAAAGGAAAATTCTATGGTAGGAAGTTTAATTTGAAGGGTAGATCTAAATCCTCAGTTCACTAGACGTGAAGATGCTAGAAATGTGGTAAAGTTGGACATTATAAAAAGGATTGTACGTCGAAGGAAACATAAGTCATTGTTCGATCCAACGAGAAGCATTCGACTAAGAGAAAGACGACCTTGGACAAGGGAGGTGATGTGTATCTAGCATCGACCAGTACACAGTCGGATCAAGATGTTTGGTTGATCGAATCAAAAGAATCCTATCATATGACACCACATAAAGAATGGTTATGTGAATATGAACAGTATGATGGTGATCCGGATTTTATGAGCAGAACGAAATGAATACAGATTATTAATAGGTTCTTAACACAAAAATAACAGAGATACAGTAAAACTGGTTTTCTATTAAATAACAAA
>CBVK0103649100.1:0-13567 GCA_900067695.1 Picea abies | reverse complement strand
GAGAATCACTATTATGCTAAGAAGTTATTGTTTCAGTTTACGTAATGAAATGTTTATGAATCTTAATGAGGTTTAGAAGTATATGGTTGTTACAATAAACATTTTTTTTTGTTACAGGGAAAGTAAGGTTGGTACATTAGATGCTAGCACAAAAGTGTATGTACAACTTGTAAACCTTTCATGGATAGTACAAATGTCCAAGCTTGGCTTGGAAACGTTTGTATGAAAATCCTATGAAAATTTAATTCTTATTTGTTATGCTTTTGCTTTTGATAATATTGCTTATTAAGATAGATAATAGGAAACTTTAATACAATGCTAAATGGGTTATATTACTATGCACTCTTTTTGGGTTCTTGTATATTATGTTGTAGAAAAGGTGAAAAGTGTTATTTGTGTAAGGGAAAAGTCACCTTTCTAAGAGAAATGCGACTTAAATGCTTTGTATTGCATTATAGAGAAATGACTGCAAACCAATGAATACAATGCAAAGAATGCATGGTTTCCTCATATAACAATTTCTTTTAAGGATACATTCTATAAGGTAGGTGTCACTATACTTCCAACTAATCATAGTAGAGATAAAATACTTTATAGTGTATGGTTTGCTCAAATAAAAATTTATTTTAAGGATACATTTCATAAGATAGATGTCACTATACTTTTAACTAATCACAATAGAGATAAAATACTTTATAGAGATTTATACTTCCAACTAATCACAATACTTCCAACTAATCACAACTAATCACAATACTTCCAACTAATCACAATAGAGATAAAATATTTTATAGAGTTTTATACTTCCAATTAATCACAATAGAGATAAAATACTTTATAGAGAGATTTATACTTCCAACTAATCATAATAGAGATAAAATACTTTATAGAGAGATTTATACTTCCAACTAATCATAATAGAGATAAAATACTTTATAGAGATTGTGTCTTGATAAAATACTTTATAGAGATTTATACTTCTAATACTTTATAGAGATTTATACTTCCAACTAATCACAATAGAGATAAAATACTTTATAGAGATTGTGTCTTGACATAATAATTCTCAAGTTATATGAAACATTGAACAATTACAATCAATAGCCATATTATGGAGGAAAATAATTTATTGTTGGATTTAATGTACAAGCAAGCTAAAATACTTTACAGAGATTGTGTCTTGATATAATAATTCTCAAGCTATACGAAACACTGGACAATTACAATCAATAGCCATATCATGGAAGAAAATAATTTTTTTCTGCACTTAATGTACAAACAAGCCAAAACAACATAATCCAATGATTTCAGTTTGCAAAGATCTCTTTGCTTCTAGAATATTGAAAGAAAATTGGACTTGATGTTTTTATGAACTTTAGATATTGTATATAAATGAATTTTAATAGCTTTCTAGTTTTAGATATTCTTTACCATAGGTCTCTAAAAACACTTTTCCATCTATTGTTTTATTTGTTATATGATTATAGATAAACTATTTTTTATTTGGATTCTTGACCATAGTAATAAAATCTATACGAATAGCTTATGAGATGTTTTTGGTGGTGATATTTTTTATGTTAGTAGATTTTTTCTATATATGTAAAATCAAATTTTCCTTCGTAACAAAAATATTCACATTTGTATTTTTGTCAAGATTCCTTTAAAGGCAAACTCGTTTTTTAAAAATTATTTTTGATTTCTCTTTTTCTTCGAAGCTTAAGTAGAAATTGAATTTGAAGTGTTATGAACTTTGGATGTTGTTTGTAAATAAATTTAGTTAGCTATTACAAACAACAATTAAAAAAAAAAAAGAGAGGAAATAAAAACCACCACAACCAAACTCAAATACATTGTGTAGTGTTTCAAAGGAATGAATGTGATGTATTAAATACATTATAGAGAAATGAATACAGAGAAATGAATACACTTTATAGTACTAAATTCATAATAGCTTCTACTAGTTTCCACCTCTTAACACATATTTCAATTAAAAAACATCATCAAACAACCAACCAAACCAATTACAACATAGATAAAAGAGTTTTTAGACATTACAAGCCATGCCAATCACAATTTAAACAACCAAATCAAGCCAATTACCAACATATCATGAAACCAAACACAAAATATAGAGCAATAAAGAAACAAAAAACAACCCCAAAACATCCACCATAGGGAAAATGAACCATAATCTAAATAATCCCTAGAATAGTAGAAGTAATAAACAAACACCAAACTAAAAAAAAATTACTTCCAAACTAAAGTGCCATATGCAACACTATAGAATAATGTTGGCAGTAATAAACAAACACCAAACTAAAAAAAATTACTTCCAAACTAAAGTGCCATATGCAACACTATAGAATAATGTTGGCCTTATTGTTGTTGGCAGATAATAGTATTCAATATTATAGATAATAGACATGTTTACTACAGTGTTGGATGGGTGGATATCAATGTGCTCTCTTGAGGTTTTTGCATTGTAAATTGTAGTGACGATCAAAAAGTGCTATTTGTATATGAAAAAAGATTTCCTTTCTAAGATATCAAACTTATATTCTCTACATGGAACTGTAAATAAATGAATACTAAATACACTACAAAGGAGTGAATGTGCACTCACTTCAACCAACTAGTGGTGAACTATTTCTGATATAGCCTTTTGAGCATCGCAATAAAGACTATACAAATAACTGATCAAATATCCGTGTTCCTATATTAATACATATTTCCTTTTTCTCTTAAAGAAAAAATGGCATTCTAATAAAAGGATGGGCATTTGTCTTTGTGTCAACATGCCTTGGAAGGAAAAATTGTTCTTCAAAAACTAGTTTATTTTTATTTTTATTTTTCGTTTTTTCTTTGAAAAATTGAATTTGATGTTTTATTGATTTTAGATATGATATGTAGATGATTTTTGTTAATTAGTGAAAGAGTCCAAGTTGAACTTGCAAAACTTCGTATGGAAATATTTTGGAAATAGATATTTTTTTTTGTTTATCTACATTTTTCTTAATGATAATAATATTAAGCATTAATTGTATAGAAGAAAAAATATTTTCTAATTAAAGCATTAGTATTTGTGTTTGTCTTAAGATACCTAAGAAGATAAAAACATACTTCAAAGGTTCATTATTTGTATAATCTTGAGCACAAAGGCATTTCAACTATCAATAACATAGTGCATAGATGTTTTATGCAATCTTGCATGTCAAACAAAGATTTTAGCTTAAATGTTGTTTTGCAAAGTAGTGTTATGTGCAATAGTTGCAAGAAAAATTGCAAATCATCGTATGGAAATGTATTAGAAATTTCCATAAACATAATGATATTGAATTATGTATGTGTTTTATTTCTTTTGATGTTCATTTTTTCAGTTATTGTGTGATTGATATAATGTTTAGAATTTTTTTTTTCTGTTGTTATATAAATTTTGTTTTTGAGTGATTTAATGAGAGAACACTAGGACAAAAATAACCTAAGATTTAAAAATTTATTTGGTATTAGGGCCATGTTATTTGATTGATATTCTCAAGGATTCGTAGTGGTAAATCAATTGCCAAAAAGAAGGACTAACAATTAGAGGGTTTCAATATTACTCTTAAGGACTAATTTTTAGATCTAGGAGTTTATGAATTAGATCTCAGAGATGGCCTCAACTAGCTTTAGATTTGAGAATAGATTGGATGGTGCCTCAAATTTCTTGTCATGGAAAGTGATAGTTACACTCTTATTAGAAGAAAACGATCTCCGGGATATTATCAAGAATGTTGTTCCTTTGTCTATTGATCCACAATAGTTGACAACTCATAAGAAGAAATAATTGAAGGCCAAGTAAAGGAACCATAAGAAGAAATAATTGAACCCATCCTTATTTGGTCAAAGAAATAAGGGAAAATGTAAAGGACCTAGAAAGGGTAAAGGAAATAGTGAGGAGTTAGTCTCACAAAAAGAAAATAAAGAATTGAGTAAAATTAAGTGCTTCATTTGTCATAAACATGGTCATTATGCATCACATTGTCTATATAAGAAGAGGGTAAAGGGAACAAGCAACAAAAGAAAGTAGAATCCTCTATAGAAGCTCATATGAACGCATTTGTTTCCAAGTTGGAGAAAGATTTATAATATAGTTTAAGCTTCATGATGATACCAAGTACCTAGTAGTAGGAGTTGGCACTATTCCCTTCTAGATCAAGTCATGTAACTCTTTAGATTTTGTGGACGTCTTATTTGTTCCAATTCTTATAAATACTTTTCTTTCATTTTCGGTTATTGAGGATAATGGATATGAAATTGATTTAAAGAACCAACAAGTCCTCATCAGGTTGAAGGAATCTATCCCATATATAGCTCAGGTAATAGGTGTTAGAGAATCTAATCTTTATAGGTTGTAGGGTGAACTTGTTTGATCCCTTGTTCATAATAGTGACATCTTGTGTGAGTTGTGGCACAAGAGGATGGGGAACTTACATCATAGAACATTTTATACTCTGAGTTCAATATTGAGATGCATGGAGTATGTAGAGGGTGCCGACTTGGAAAGAATGAAAAGGATGCCTTCCCAAGTAGAAAACATAGGTTTAACGATATTATAGATCTCATGCACTTAAATTTTTGTGGATCAATGTTAGCAGCATCAATTTTAGGAACCATGTGCTATGTTTCTTTCATAGATGAATTCTCTCAAAAAATTTGGATATAATTCCTATTGGTCCTAAGGTCAGCACCTAACTGCTAAGGGAAAATCTAGGCCACATCATTTATTGGGATGATTGGTTTTTTTATAAGTTTGGTTTATTTGTTTTGATGGTTAGTTGATGGATGAGCTTCAAGGGCATGGGTTTAGTTGGACCATTCAAAAATAGTCACTACAATGTTTCCCTTAGCCATTGGCATGCATTCTTGCATAGCAGATAAAATATATAAAAGTATAACAAAAACACTAACAAACATATGATTTGTCACTTGCAGCTAGAAATTTTAGATCTAACACGTTGCATTAAACCTAAAACAATACCTGGAATACATTTCTCAACATGTTGTAAGCACATTAGCTAAAAGAGAAAGAATATTTTCTTTGCAAAACATTCAACATGCATCCAAATAAGAAGAAAAGACAAGCAAGATTGAGAAATAAAGTCTGTTCATTATAAATTATATTCACTAAGTAGACAACTTTGCATATCTTACACTTCATAAGCCCAATGACTCTATATCATGATAGCTGGATACACCCAAAAATATGAACCTCTTTACATTCCCATATTCTTCTATTTATCCACTCAAGGGATTCAAATGCCTATCTCAGATCCTAAATTCTATAACTAAGATCTTCATTACATCGTATCTGTAGATCTTAAACTCCATCATTAAGATATGATTACTTTTCAAGAACACTTATTTACATTGAGTGAAGTAGAGTTTAAGAGCTAATTTGTAGGGATAACTCTCCTTTCTGGGCCTACAACCTCGACCTAACAAAGCATTGTTTTTATCAAAAATATATAACATTACAACTGGTTGTGGTATCTTGAACCAAAACAAAAAATTCTCTAACTGAAACTAGAGTCACTACCGATAACAAAAGTGTAGGAGTGGCATCACAAAAATCTTCAAAAGATGGAACTTGTTATTGACCTTGCATAGATATACATGTATGCCACTACTTGGAGAAAGGACTTCAACACTGGAGAAAAACTTGCACAGGCTTAAGATTTTCCTACTTGTTGACATCAATAGACTTAGATGATTTCCTTTAGGAACATACAGGTCTTTTGATGTTTTTTCTGCAACTTATGGTACTTTCTTTTTAGTTTTGAATGTTACATCTCAAGAGTTTGATATTTTTGTTACAGCTCTTGAATTTGTTACTTCATACTATCATTTTTTTGATTGAGGGTTTTCACCTGTTGCTTACTGTCCTCCATCTCCTTGTTACCTTCAACTTTAGGCTTGATCTATGTCTATTCTCATCTTTAAGTTCATACTCTTCATCAACAACAAGCCTGTTGAGATCAATGGAGAGCTCATCTTTCCTAAGTCTCATCTCATACCTTGGCTTCTTCTTAGGTTTGTCTCTAATGTTGTCTTTCATGGGATCATATACCCTTAGCATTCCCCCCCCTTCCTTTGGTTTGGTCTCTTCTAAACCTTTCTCTGGGACATGCTCTATTTCTAGACCAGTCTCTTCTAAATCTTTCTCTGGGTCTGGACCTGTGGTGTACTCTATTTTCAAATCAATTGGTTTAATACCTGATCTCTATCCCTTATTGCGCTTCTTTTTGGTCTTTCGTATTGGAATTTCTTTCAAAGTGTGGATGGCCATTTCCTCCATGTTGGTAAACCTAGAGGACTCTTCATCAATGTCTTGGTCTTCTATGATGATCAATTTATGCTCCTTCAGGGATGGATTGAAAAAGGATTTGAAATTTAGCCTCAACTGGTTGGTCAACCTAGTCTTATGATTTAGTTTACATGGCATCCCTTGGACATGTTTCCCCTTTTTTTATTTCTTCCCTGTTTTTCCTTAGGAGGCTCCTCAATCTGTGTGTCAGATGGCACAAATTCAACTATAGCCTCTTCAAG
Organism: Picea abies; assembly: GCA_900067695.1. Classification (NCBI taxonomy): domain Eukaryota; kingdom Viridiplantae; phylum Streptophyta; class Pinopsida; order Pinales; family Pinaceae; genus Picea; species Picea abies. The sequence goes on along the minus strand of CBVK0103649100.1, from coordinate 6,982 downwards.
AATAACCTGCTTATTCTTCTATTGTATGCTTTCTTTTAGTTTAGGAATTTACCAGTGGGCACAGGTTTGAACTCAAGATGATCAAGAGATGGTAAGACTACTGGAAAAACCTATTTTTTACCCTTTCTGACATATAATTTAACATCTTCCCTGGCCCTCTATTTCACTATGGATGACTTCAATTGCCTTTGAGGTATTTTCTCTTTTTCTGGAGTGATGGATCTTTGTTTGAAATATCTGGTCGTTCTTTTTACAGGTAGGGTTTTTTCTTTGGAATGCTGGATGGTTTTTGATGAACTTCCAGGCTCGGTGAAAACCCTAGCTTCCTGGGGAACTTCCATTTCTTGTTATGATGGTTGTTGTGAGTTTGGATCTTCATCATGTAACCCTAGAGATACTAGAATTTATGCCCAATATATTCCTAATTCACTGAGATCATAAAGAACTATTATTTTTATAAATCCTTGATGGTAGAGGATTCTGTGAGTAGTTTGTGGATAGTTATGGACTCGGTTGGACATCTTGGTTAGGATTTTGAAAAGGTAGAATGGGATATTCATCTCCTTATCATCATTTAGATGAATGAGAAATATGAGATGATAACAATGGATAATTTAAAACCTACCCTCTCCATTTATGTACCTTTGAATTTTTGACACAATTCCTCTCCATTCCTCTCTTAGAGATTCAATCAGGATGCCTTGGATCTAGTCTGGGATGTGATGATCTGATACCAGGAATTGGTTGCACATCTCAACTGATAATTTCCATTTCTTGAACCACCTCTCACTACGGATAGGGAGAGCACATGATCCAACAATTAAATGCTTCGTTATGTAGATGATTACATCCCCAACCTATGTCTGGAATCCATCAAAGTTCTATGAAAAAATTAGAGCAATTTTGTATGGTTTCCATTGAAAGAATAGATGAAATCATACGACTCACCCCAGATGAATATATCCATGATATCTGGTATGGCTTCGAACAACTCGAATCTTGTTGGATATTTTCTCTGAACTTGCGAGTGTTCTCGTGGTGGTATCATCGTGCCCTAGATTCCATCCATTGACAATGGTGGTCAAGACCATGCGCCACTTAGGGTTCTCTCAATATCTGCAATGAAAATTGCATAGGGAAACACTGCGCACTATTTCGAGGGTAATAGGAACACATGAGTGCAATTTAGATGTCATTGCACTTTATTGAAACTTTGAAATGTTTTTAAACCATGAAAAAACTTTAAAATAGAGTCTGTCTAGTGATTGCAAGAATGATGGCATTCTTGCAATCAACATTTTTACACCTGTAGGCCTTGGTTAAATCTTTTGTGATCCATTAGTGATATTAAACATGGTGATAGGAATTTTCCAAACTCAAATCAAGACCTAACTCAACCTTATAAAAAGAAAAACAACTAACATTAAGCAAAGAAGGGGAAGACATAAAATAAAATGAATTAACACACAGTGAAGAAGAAAGAATAACTAAGAGCTAGGTTGATAGATGAATAGGTTGGTTTCATGAGTAGAAGGAAGAGGTGCAGGCCTAGGATCTAACATGGACTCCAACTGGTGGTAGCACTTCCCTATGAGGTTCTAAGAACATCAAACCTGTGTGCCTTATTTCTTTATTTCTACCACCAACCACTTTATTCCCTTTACCATCCCTGACATTTGTCTTATTTCAACTAAAAACCAAATATAAAACTATACCCTAGTGCCTTTATTGGGATATCAAGTCTTTTGTTCACACTAAACTACCAAATCATACTGAAAACTATAGAAACTATGTACAAAATGAACCATCTTCTGGTTCATCAGGTAAAATAATGCTTTAGGAAGTGCCCATTGACTGGGCCTCCAAAGATCTCAGTGTCATCCAAATTTTACAATACAAAGGCATTATTATTCAGAACCTTGGCTACTTTAAAGGGGCCAAAACAAAGTTTATCAAACTTACCATGTTTTGGCTTCTCCTCCCTCCTGACATCCCATCTTAGAACTAGGTTACCTGCTTGAAAAGTATATTTTTTGGTTTTCTTGTCAAAGGATTCCTTGATCTTGCTCTGGTAAGCCTCAATTTTCTCATTTAATATTTCTCTTCTTTGTTGAACTTCAATAATCTGAAAAATCCTCCTTTGAATATCATTAGGCTCCTCCACTTCTTCCTGCAAAAATTTCAATTGGTAGACCAAGTTGGGTTGGAAAAAAAACATCCACCCCATAGGCTAGATGAAATGGAGAGGTACCTAGTGACTTTTTGGTGCTAATCCTATCATCCCATAAGGCATACTTCAGCTTGGAATCCCATGATTGTTTTTATTTTCAGCCAACAATTTTTTAATAATTCCGATGAGGATTTTAATTGATGACTCTACCAACCCATTCCCCCATGGGTAATATGGTGTATAATGTGTCACGATAATGTTGTAATTCCCACATAAATCAATCATGGCCTTGGACTTGAATTCCTGAGCATTGTCTCTTACTAGTTTCCTGGGGCATCCAAACCTGGAAAAGATGTTTGTGTCTAGAAAGTTCATGATTAATTTTTCAGTGGAATTCCTGGAAGGAATAACCTCGATCCATTTTGTAAAGTAATCAGTGGAAGTAAGGATCCACTTGTGTTTTCCACTGGAGGGTGGGTTTATCTCATTGATGAAATATATGACACATTGTTGAAATGGGTTGTTTGCAATAACTAACTTTAGGGGGCATCAAGAGCAATTTCTTCTTTCCAAAAAATTTGTGACACTCTTCACATGTTTTGACCATGGAAAATACATCAGAAAATGTTGTGGGCCAGTAGTATCCAACCCTTATAAATTTGAGGGTTGTGTATTTCCAGTGGTAGTACCCTCCAAAAACTCCTTTATGTATTTCAATTATAACATGTTTTGACTCATATTCATCCACACACTTCAACAAAATACTAGTAGGGTCTTTCCAATATAAATTATGATTTAAAATGCAGTATTTTACAGCCTTTAATTTAAGAGATATGGTTTTGGATTTATCCAACTCTGCTGGGAATTCTAGGTGTTGTAAAAAAATAAATGATGACTTTATACTGGGATGAAAGCGAATATTTATCCAATACCTGCAATGTCTTCTTTTAAGCCTATATCAGTGGAGCTTCTGATTGGTTGAAGAGATGGTGAAATTCAAGTGCTTTGCAATTCAAATCAAATAACAATTTTGCAAGGCCCTGTCCCTTCACCAGTTTAGTGGAATTCATGTTCAGATCATATTCTAGAAATTTGACTATCCATTTTCCTTTCTTCCCATCACTATCTGCATGGACACATATTTCCTTTATACTGTTGCTAGGGACATAAGCAGCTATCTTAGACTGCAAAACATAAACCATGGAGGATTTGAAGGCCTTCACTACATCATAAGACTGCTTTTCCATGATGTCTTATTTCAAATCTACATCCTTGAGTGTTTTTTCTGAAAAAGGAAATGGTGTTTTTATACCCTTCTTCATTCTTTTGCAATAGTACAACAACAATGGTCTCCTCAGAGGAAAAAGAGAAAATTAGGAATTCTTTGGAATAATCTGGACTAATTAGAATAGGGGCTTCGATTAGATCTTTCTTTATCCTTCGAAAGTATGTAATTGATTACTATGTCCACTTAATGTCATCATCCTTTCTCAACATGTTTGTAATGGGCCTAATGATCTCATCAAAATTTGGTACAAATCGCCTCAAGAAATTTATTTTTCCCATCAAATATTGTATGGCCTTCTTATTTATGGGGATGCCAATTTTCTGAATAACATCTACTCTTTTTGGGTCTATCTTTATCCCTCTTGCATATATAATGTGACCTAGGAACGTTCCTTCTAACATAGCAAAATGGGATTTTTTTGGATTCAATCATATTCTATACCTTCTACATTTTTGAAATATTTTCTTCAGGTGTTGGATATGTTCATCATCATATTTAAAAAAATATGGTGATGTCATCAAGGTATATCACCATGAACTTGTCCTTTTCACCCACAAATGCAATGTTCATGTCCCTTTAAAAGGTGGACCTTGCATTCATCAACCCAAAGGGAATTTTTTCATACATGAAGGTGCCCCATGGGGTAGTGAAAGCGGTTTTTTCTTTGTCTTCTTTGAGTATTGCTATCTAATTATACCCAGAATAACCATCCAGCATGGAAATCCCGTGGGAACATACCACCCTTTGCAAAATGTGATCCATATTGGGCAATGGATAGTTGTCTTTCAACAAACAACTGTTTAGGTTTTTGAATTCCACACATAACCATATTTCACCACTCTTTTTCCTGACCGGCACAAAGTTGGCCACCCAATTTGAATATCTCAAAGGAACAATAATCTTGGCATCAAGCATCATTTTCAATTCCTTTTCAATAATAGAGATCAACAGAGGGTTATACTGTCTAATTTTCTACCTAAATGGCTTAGAGCCCTCTTTCAAAGGAATTTTATGCTGAATGATTTCAGTATCAAAGGTTTCCAAGTCTTCATAGGACCATGCAAAAATATCATCAAATTTTTTCATAGGGTTGACATACTTGTGTCTCTGCTTATTTGGTAGTGCTTTGGATATCTTGATGATATTGGCATCTACAACTGTCCCAATATTATAGTATACAACCTTCTGTTCTTGAGTTTTAGTTGCAACTTTCCTGAAGACATCATTGTTGTCAAAAAGTCTCTCCAGTGGGACTAAGCCCTTTGGAATATTATTTGTTTTCAGTTCCACAATGTTGTGATCCACCTTATTCAAAAAAGGGGGTGCATGTTGATTTTCTGTTTCATCATTTTCATTTTCTTGGTCAACAGAGATATTTAAAAATTCATTATTGGTTTGCAAAAATCTCTTGAAATCTAGATAGTCACTGAAAACCTGCCAGTGTTTGACATTGTCTGGTATGGTTGTTTTGTGCCTAACCTCCACGTCACATTTAAGATTTGGACCAATGGGAGGCACAAAAGTACTAGAAGCTAGAGCTAAAGAGTCTTCCCTTTGATTGACATCTCTAGGGACAAAAGAAATATTGAAAGCGAGAAAGAAATTGTCAACTATGTCCCATACCTCATTCATGTATTTCCTCATCCTCAGTTGTTTTGTTTTATAAATGTCCTTTAACTAATTGAAAACCAATTCATAATCACTAAAGACTTCCAATTTGTCAATGGACATATCTTTTGCAGCTCTAAACCCCAACACTAAGGCTTTAGACTCTGCTATGTTGTTGGTTGTTTCAAATTCTAACTTGTATGAGAGTGAAACCACTTCCTTTGAAGGGGAAATAAGGACTGTGCCAACACCAGAGCCCTCCTTTGAAGACAAACCATCAAAATACATATTCCAAGTTTCATTTGCTTGGCCTATCTCTTGCTGGTTGCTTCATTTGCTAACTGATAATTCTGCAGCATCATCACTGATATAAAAAATAGATGACCCAATTTCATATTCTACAACATAGATAGGATCATTACTTGGATTCCGATGATCACTCACAATGTAAGACAATCTGACTTCTCTGTAAAATATTTTATGTTCTCCTTCAAAAACAATGATGTTTGCACATGTAAGATCCTCCCACTATCTTGGCCCAAGACTTGGATAAAAGCATGCCAAACTTGGGAGGTATATCAGCTACAAAAATATCCATAACAACACTTTTCATGGGCAACTGAGATAGAGAAAAGAACATATATTTAATTGATCCCAAACATTTAACCCTTTTAGAATCAAATAAGTAAAGGTCCTAGTATGGCTTGTTGATTTCTAGCCCTAGCTCATCCATGACAACCTTAGGCATGACATTTTGTGAGGATCCAGATTCCATAAGGCAGTTGTGCAGAATTTTGTCATGGAAATTCGAGGATATGTAAAAAGGTGGGGAAGCATCAGACCCATATTCAATATGTGGGCCAACCACGATAGCATGATTCTCATCTTCCAGGTTTATCACATCAGATGAGGTAGAAAAAGAACATGGCTACAAATCCTTCATGATAGACCTTTTAAAAGGTTCATTTTTCATTAACTCTTTCAAAGGTACAAGAATCTTGATTTTTATTAACTCATGCTCTATAATAAAATAAGTTACTTTTCTGTTCACTTCTTTCACCTCTTTGTTTGGAAATTTCTTGGGTGGAAGATATGATTTATTATTCTGAGTTGGCACTGTTAGCACCAGAAGTCACCTCTAGATTGCAGCAGAGGTAAGCCTGATAGAAGTCACCTCTAGATTGCAGCAGAGGTAAGCCTGATACCCATCAGTTTGTATGTCATAGGTTGGTTTTTTAAGGGTGGTCTAATGGACAAAACTCAGCACTAGAATGATGTTACAACATAGAACTAGACAAGAAATGTATAGGGAAGTGAGGGCCATATTAAATTCAGTCAATGGATTGAGTTTAAACGGAGAGCAGAGGGAAGACTTAGTGAGAAAAATGAACTAGACTGTTGTAGGCATCAGGCCTTCCAACAGCTTGGGGAAAAAACAACAAGACACTGAAAATATGCCTATGTGACACAGTTACAGCAACGCTGTAACAGCTTGACTGGATCCTCCAATTCCAAGCTATTTCGGTGTGAGAGGAAGAAGGTAACATAAGAAACTGAGTAAAAAATGATCATGATACCATTACGATCAGGCCATCATAGAGTTATCACGATCCTCGACTAGATCCTCCAATTCATAGTGTTTTGACACAGGATTATAGAGAAGTGGAAAGGAAAGATGGCTTTCATTAACTGATAGTCTCAAATCAAAATACATAACCAGGCATAGCTCTGGTATCAAAACATTACAATAATGGGAGATCTTCTTCACCATCCCCCCCTTCCATTCAAAAATGGAAAAAATGCCTACATATACTCAGAGCAAAACCCAGCAGCAGGTTCGAGTCATGGCATTGAAATCTTTACGTCTGCATGCTTCCTGACAGACTGAGTGTGAAAACTTTGGTTAGACATGAACT
>CBVK0103649099.1:0-14619 GCA_900067695.1 Picea abies | reverse complement strand
AAGGTGACCAAAATGCGACGGGCCTAGAGGAGGGGAAGGGTGAGTTGGAGGATGAGAGGGATAAAAGGGAAAAGGAATATGACGTGGGGGAAGTGGAAACCGAGGGAAGAATGCGGGGAGGAACACCTGGAAGGAGGTGATAGGTGGGAGTGAGAAAAGGGGAAGGAGATGGGGGTTGGGTGGACAACACTTGTCAGAAGGAGGTGAGAGCAGTAAATAGAGGAGGAAGTGGATTTGGCGTAGGGGGGACTTGACAGCATGAGAGGGATCCACATTAGTGAGGGGCCCGCACTGAAAAATCGCCTCATTCTGGACCTTTGGATAAGTGGGTATTAAACCCGCTTCTTGTCATTTTCTTTCCAAAGGGGTCACTTCTTAGGGAAACAACCCCTTCTTTAGGCCTCACCCTTCTATAGAACCCTGGGCTATGACCGTGGTACTGAACCTCAGTGTATTTCGGGGATTCTCCCACTGGGAGCTCTCATTCCTTTTCTCTCGAAAACTCTGACACCAGATCCACGAAAGGCTCAAATAAGCGCCACACGTCCCCTTGGATCTAACGGTTTATGTGATTCGGGGAATACAGGTGCTAGGACCATTCCTGGGCCCGCTTGATGTGACTGGGTGCTAGGAATGTGCGCTTAACCCGATTAACATTTCACATTTTGGGGTTTCCAAATGCAATGGAGGATAGACCCCTTGTCTCTTGAAATCCCGACCCCCAAAACACTAACTAGCTGACACCTGTCCCTGCAAAATCAGATGACCCAGATCGTCTCTTTGATCGACGGTCCCGATCTTTTCAGGGCTCTTGGCACCGAGGATTCATGATGCATCTCTTCTCCATTCTCCTAGTTCCTAAACCGCGAAACCATGGATGGCTGCCACCTGGCCCCCAAGATCAACGACTCTAATTCTTTCATGACTTATGACCACCAAGAACAAGTTCTGACGTTAAACACTGGGAAACTCCATGGTTACATTTTCATGATGACCGTCGATCTTATCCGCTGATACATCCATGTCGTTGAAACAGTCTTTCCACACTCACTTTCTTCGAAGCCCGAAACAATATTTTTCTGAGTATTGTGTTTTGGGCGCTTCTGGATGTGACCTTGGATAACTTCATTTGATGGGTTTTAAAACCCATTTCATGCATTTTACACCAAGGGCCCAAATCCAGAGAGAAACTCTCCCCTTACAAGAATTGGTGATAACATTAGGCTCCATGGGGGACGACACAGTCCCTGCGGGCTGCCAAGAACTCTTTTTGCAGCTCCAGTGCCTTAGTGTTGGGTTGTGGAGTCATGCTCTGAGATATTATGCCGAAAATAACCTACTGAAAATCTAAACTACTTTGTTTACAGAACAGGAAGAAAACACACATGCTCTGGAGGAAGATTATTTATGTACAAAAACTAAGCTAACTGATATTTACAAAAAAATAGGTGAAAGCATACTTCCACCACAACCATTCAAACAACCTCCTAACTGAAGTCTTATTTATTCTATCACCGATCAAGGGATAATGGAATGATGACAACATCTTGGTAATAGTGTTCAATGTTCCTCCCAGTGCATAAGATAAAATAATGCTGGGAGGCTTTAATACAAGGAAAAAATGCAACTCCATGTACTCCCTTATGGGGTCATAAAAAAGGTGACAAAACTTACTGGGCTGGTAATAGTAATTTTTCTCTATTTCACATATTTTCCCTTATGGCCGAACGTTTGTGGCAAGCATGGATGAGTGAAAATTTGATGCAGGCCACCGATCCACTTTTCCTTGGTCTACTCCGATCACATCTGGTAGCTGATGGAAAGAAAAATCCTCATGTATAACAATGGCTGGTTCTTTCTCCTTATCCAACTGCTCATTTATGATTACTAGGGTTGAGAATAGCTACATATCCAGCCCCTCCTCTTCTTCACTGGGATATTCATCAAACATGGGCTGCTCCTAGTCAGTGTTTGAAATAACTTCTTCATCATAAACCATGCTACCCAAAACATCTGCTTCAGGGACAGGAATATCCTCTGCATTGTCATATGAGTCAAAAATAGGTTTCTCATATCTAGGATTTTGAGGGAAAGGGTTGAAAATAAAATCAGTTTCCATAACAAGCTCATTCTCTGCACTTTCCTCACCGGAGAAGCAAACACTACTTTCTTCCGATGCAGATGAACAGGGAAGAGAACGAAATGATCTATGATCCAATTCATCTCCATAATCCTCACAACCTTCTTATGAATCAACTATATCTTGATTGAAATCGTTGTATCCCTCACAACAACTATGACAAATTAACTAAGAGGGATAAAACTTCTGATAGTGAGCATTGAAAGTTACGTGAAATTGCTCCAGGGAGGAAATTCTAGCAGGGGGTAGGGAGTAAAACCACTAATGGACATCTCCCTCCAATGAGAACCTAAACATATTCATCAAGACATCCTGGTGAACAAAGTTATGCTCAAGCATGCATATATGAAAATTAAACAGATGCTCACCAGGATGATCATGATCGTTGCCTTTGAACCTCAGAAGATAGTCATCCCATTCATTTATAGGTGACACTGGATGGGGATAACCAACTATGGCTAAGAAATCAAAGGGGGAAAACCACTTGGCCAGGATAGCCTCCATAGCCCTTTGATTTATCTCCCTCAGTGGAGTCACCAACAGATTGTACATAGTGGAGTCACCATGGTGAAACATAATGAGTCAGAGCAATGTGTCTAGCTTCAGTTCACCATCTAAAAATGAATCTCTACAATCTGTCTCTTTTTAGGGAGCCTCAGGTGTGCTAGAGGCAACTGTGGAGTGGAACTTGTGTGTCTGCCTCTCAGGAGCCACAACCAAAATAATGGAGTCGCCAGTGGATTCACATCAATGGAGTTGCCAGGTGCACAGTAGCAATCTTGGAGGGCTCTGATGTCTGATGCACCTTCAGAATTAGAAACTCAATGTCGTTCAATCCCAGGGAAAATATTCAACTTCGTCCCCGGAAATGACACCAGAAATGTTAGCACCAGAAGTTACCTCTGGATTGCAGCAGAGGTAAGCCTGATACCCATCAGTTTGTATGTCACAAGTTGGTTTTTTAAGGGTGGTCTAATGGACAAAACTTAGCACTAGAATGATGTTACAACACAGAACCAGACAACAAATGTATGGGGAAGTGAGGGCTATATTAAATTCAGTCAGTGGATTGAGTTTAAAAGGCGAGTAGAGGGAATACTTAGTGAGAAAAATGAACAAGACTGCTGTAGGAATTAGGCCTTCCAACAACTTAGGAAAAAAAAAAGACACTGAAAATATGCCTATGTGACACAGTTACAACAACGCTGTAACAACTTGACTGGATCCTCCAATTCCAAGCTATTTCAGTGTGAGAGGAAGAAGGTAACATAGAAAACTGAGTAAAAACTAATCATGATACCATTACAATAAGGCCATCATAGCGTTATAATGATCCTCGACTGGATCCTCCAACTCAGAGTGTTTTGACACATGATTACAAAGAAGTGGAAAGGAAAGTTGGCTTTCATTAACTGACAGTCTCAAATCAAAATACATAACCAAGCATAGCTCTGGTATCAAAAAATTACAATAATGGGAGCTCTGCTCCACCATCCCCGCCTTCCGTTCAAAAATGGAAAAAATGCCTACATATACTCAAAGAAAAACCCAACAGGAGGTTCAAGTCATGGCATTGAAAGATTTATGTTTGCATGCTTCCTAACAAATTGAGCATGCAACCTCTGGTCAGACGTGAACTCTGCCAGAAGCAACCGTGTTTCAAAAGGAGCCTGCAAGCAAATTGACTAGCTGACGATCCTTTCCTGGGTTTTCCATTTATGGTGGAAACGATGTCCACCCACCACCAACTACTTCAATAATTGCTTCCTTGGGATTAGAGAGGCCCGAGTCAAACCTGCATCTGCAAGACGTGGCGATCCATCTTTGGCTATCTGTTGCTTCGTTGAACTATTGCGAGGAGACCCAGATGGCAGACGTGGACAAGGATCTGACGAGGAGGGCGAAGGTGCCAACATTTTGAAGGTGAGACGTGGGGGCACTCATGCAAACAGAGGAAATAGGTGGAGGGTGACAAGGATATTGCGGGTGGAAGAAGGTGTGAACACTGGACTGGGATAGGTTAGAGGTGGAGGACATAGGGATATGAGTGAGATGAAGTGAGACAGGTCTCGAGAGGCGAGAGGGATGAAAGAAAAGGGGACAAGACACCTGGGACATCAGACGACAAGGTGATGTGTCATGGGAAGGTGACTTGTCATTTTCTTGCCAAAGGGGTCACTTCTTAGGGAAAACACCCCCTTATTTAGGCCTCACCCTTCCATAAAACCTTGGGATATGACCGTGGTCTTGACCCTCAATGTATTTCGGGGATTCTCCCACCGGGAGCTCTCATTTCTTTTGTCTCAAAAACCCTGACACCAGATCTGTGAAAGCCTCAAATAAGCACCACGCATCCCCTTGGATTGGATGTTTCATGTGATTTATGGGAATATAGGCGCTAGGACCATTCCTGGGCCCGCTTGATGTGACTGGGTGCTAGGAATGTGGGCCCAACCCCCCGGGGGCTTAACATTTCACATTTTTGGGTTTCCAAATGCAATGGAGGAGAGACCCCTTGTCTCTTGAAAAGCCAACCCCCGAAACGCCGACTAGCTGACACCTGTCCTTGCAAGATCGAGTGGCCCATATATTCTCTTTGATCGACGGTCCTGATATTTTTAGGGGTCCTGGCACCGGGGATTCACGATGCATCTCTTCTCCATTCTCTCAGTTGCTAAACCGTGAAACCATGGATGACTGCCACCTAGCCCCCAAGATCAACGACTCTAATTCTTTCGTGACTTCTGAACACCAGGAACAAGTTTTGACATTAAACACTAGGAAACTCCGTGTTTCCATTTTCCCGATGATTGTCGATCTTATCTGCTGATATATCCATGCCGTTGAAACAGTTTTTCCATGCTCACTTGCTTCGAAGCCCAAAACAAGATTTTTCTGAGTATTGTGTTTTGGGCGCTTCTGGCTAGAACCTTGGATAAATTCACTTGATGGGTTTTAAAGCCCCATTTCATGCATTTTACACCAAGGGCCTGAATATGGAGAGAAAATCCTCCCTTGCAAGAATTGGTGATAACAGACTCATTTGTTTTGGGACCCCCTAGCCTAGGCCTTAGATCATACTTCTTTTGAGGATGACTTTGAAAAACTTCATCTTCCTTTATGTCATCATCAAACAAGTTTGACATTAGATAAATTTCATACTCTTGCCGAGTTAGGTGACTAGGATGGAGGTTATCTTCATTAAAAAGTACTGTAGAGTCATCTCCAACATCATTACTTTCCTCCATCTCTTCAACTTCATTGTTTTGAAAAGGGGGTATAATCCTTTGATCTTCAACATTCCTTCTTTCCCTTTCCATGGTTTGAGGGGCATTATTGGGCCTTCTGAACTGATTAAGTTTACTAATTGGAGCTTCCTAATAAGGTCTGTTTGGCTTCATGGCTTCCCATTTTAATTTAGCTATCTCTGAAGTTAGAGCCTTCAATGTTCTGGCCATCTCATCAAGTTTTGGGTCAAAAGTTTTTGGGTTATAAGAAGAAGAAGGAACCTCTTCTCTCTGTTTATTTTTGTCCCTATCAGATTTTGCCTTTAGTTTTTCTGATGCTAGAGTATTATACTTGACCTCAAGCGTTACCTCTTGCATAGATAACAAAGTGGTTGACCTTCTCTCCCTTAACAAGAGAGAAAATTCAACATCAATTGCAAATGTGATCTTGGATGAGGTCTCAGTTTGCTTGATCTCATTAGGGATTTTGTTGTACATATGATTAAACCTCTTAGTGAAATATGAAACATACTCACCATTCTTCCTTCTCAAAGCCCCAAACTTAGTGATTTAGTACATGTAATCCCTCTTATCTCCTCATTGTTTTAGAAAGGTTTCATTCAATGCCTTAATACTTGCAATAGAGTCTGGGAGAAGACCACGAAACCAATTCCTTACCTCTCCATCCAGGCTCTGCACAAACAATATCATCCAAACATCTGCATGTTCAATGTTAAAATTGTCTGTAAAGCTGTAAAAAGATACCATATGTTCCTCAATGGTGAAATATACTTCACCATTGTACCTAGGTAGATATTTCATGTAGTCTCTTGTTGGAAATGTATTTAGGTTTTGACACAACACTAATGGTGCATACCTGGATGTAATGATGACCCCCATCCTGTTTAAAACCATCTTTGAGACAACTGGGCTTTGAGGATTAGGAGGAGATATTGGGGTGGTTTCTTGAGGAGATGATGAGGTAGAATTTGAAGCAGAAGATATATGATGGCTTAATACAAGGGGATTTTCAAAAATTATAATCTTATATTGCTTATTGTTTAGGACAGGGGAAACCTTTTTAGATGCAGGCTTGCCTTTGGAAGATAAGAAATGTATTTGAGAAAGTGTGGATTTTCTTAGTTGTCTCTTTGGATCAGAAGTTGTTGTGTCACCATTAGGATTAGGGTTTTATTTTGAGGCTTTATTTTGCTTAGAGTTTGATTTATTAAATCCTTGCTTGGGAGCTAAAGTTTCTTTGTTGGATTTACATTCAGTGGAGTCGCTAGGTGAAATATGGTAGTTAGTTTTGTGCCCGATCTTTGTTCACCATCAAAGATCAGATATGATCATTTTCATTCTCCCAGCAAAATATGATTTGTTACTCTGTTCCCCAGTAATGGCACCAGAAGATGTTGGTCCTAAGGTCTGCACTTGACTACTAAGGGCAGATCTAGGCCACCTTAGTTATTGGGATGATTGGTTTTTTATAAGTTTGGTTGATTTGTTTTGATGTTCAGCTGATGGATGAGCTTCAAGGGCATGGGTATAGTTGGAATATTCAACAATAGTCAATACAATGTTTCCCTTAGCCAGTGGCATGCATTCTGGTGCAGTAGATAAAAATTTAAAAGTATAATAGAAACACTAACAATCATACAATTTGTCACTTGAAGCTAGAAATTTTAGATCTAACACAATGCATTAAACCTAAAACAATACTTGGAATACATTTCTCAACAGGTTGTAAGCACATTAGCTAAAAGATAAATAATATTTTCTTTGAAAAACATTCAACATACATCCAAATAAGAACAAAAGACAAGCAAGATTGAGAAATACAATATGTTCACCATAAATTATATTCATTGAGTAGAAAATTTTGTAGATCTTACACTTCATAAACCCAGTCTATATCATCATAGATTGATACACCCAAAAGGTTGAATCTCTTTACATTCCCATATGCTTCTATTTATCCACCCAAGGGATTCAAATGTCTATCTCATATCCTAAATTATAGAGTTAATATATTCATTACATTCAAATATGTAGATCTTAAACTTCACCATTCAATTATGATTACTTTTCAAGAACACTTCTTTACATTGAGTGAAGTAGAGTTTAAGTGCTAATTTGTAGGGATAACACCCCTTTTCTAGGCCTACAACCTCGACCTAACAAAGCATTGTTTTTATAAAAAATATATTACATTACAGCTGGTTGTGGTATCTTGAACCAAAACAAAAGAGTCTCTAACTGAAACTAGAGTCATTGTTGATAACAAAAGTCTAGGAGCTGCACCAAAAAAGTCTTCAAAAGATGGAACTTGTTATTGACCTCACATGGATCTACATGTATGACACTAACTGGAGAAAGGCCTTCAACTCTGAAGAAAAAATTGCGTAGGCTTCGGAATTTCTACTTGTTGACAACAACATACTCAGATGATTTCGTTTAGGAACGTGCAGGTCTTTTGATGTTTTTTCTGTAACTTCTAGTACTTTCTTTGCAGTTTTGAATGCTGCATCTCAAAATTTTGATATTGTTGCTACAACTCTTGAATCTGTTGCCTCATACTGTCATTCTGCTGATTGAGGGTTTCCACCTTCTCTTTAATGTCCTCCATTTCCTTGTTACCTTTCACTTTAGGCTTGATATTTGTTTTCACTCTATTCTCAGCTTTAAGTTCATACTCTTCATCAACAACAGGCCTATTGAGATCATTGGAAAGATTAGCTTTCCTAGGTCTCATCTCATACCTTGGATTATTCTCAGGTTTATCTCTAATGATGTCATTCATAGGCTCATATACCCTTAACATTTCCCCCCCTTCCTCTGGTTTGGTCTCTTCTAAAAATTTCTCTGGGACATGCTTTGTTTCTGGACCAGTCTCTTCTAAATCTTGCTCTGGGTATGGACCTGTGGTGTACTTTATTTCCAAATCAACAAGTTTAATACCTGAGCTCTGTCCCTTGTTGTGTTTCTTTCTGGTCTTTCCTATTTTCATTTGTTTAAAAGTGTGGATGGCCATTTCTTCCATGTTGGTAAACCCAGAAGGATCTTCATCAATGTCTTGGTCTTCTATGATGATCGATTTCTGCTCCTTGAGGGATGGATCAAAAAAGGCTTTGAAATTTAGCCTTAGCTAGTTGGTCAACGTGGTCTTCCGATTTGGTTTACTTGGCATCCCTGGGACATGTTTCCCCTTTTTTTTCTGCCCTGTTTTACCTTAGGAGGCTCCTTAATCTGTGTGTCAGATGGCACAAATTCAACTATAGCCTCTTTAGGAACAACCTGCTTATTCTTCTGTTGTATGCTTGCTTTCAGTTTAGGATTTTTTTCTACCTACATACCAATGGGCATAGTTTGGACCTCAAGATGCTCAGGAGATGGTAGGACTACTAGAAAAACTTGTTTTTTACCCATTCTGACATATACTTTATCATCTTCCCTGGCCCTCTGTTTCACTATGGATGAATTCAGTTTCCTTTGAGGTATTTCCTTTTTTTCTGGAGTGATGGATCTTTGTTTGAAATATCTGGTCCTTATTTTTGTAGGTAGGGTTTGTTCTTTGGAATACTAGATGGTTTTTGATGAACTTCTAGGCTCCGTGGAAACCCTAGATGCCTTAGGAACTTCCATTTCCTGTTTTGATGGTTGTTGTACGTTTGGATCTTCTTCTTATAACCCTATAGATACTAGAAGTTTTTCCCAAGACATTCCCAATTCACTGAGAGCATAAAGAACTAGTATTTATATAAATCCCTGATGGTAGAAGATTTTGGGAGCAGTTTGTGGATAGTTATGGACTTGTTTGGACATCTTGGTTAGGATTTTGAGAAGGTAGAATGAGAGATTCATCTCCTTATAACCATTTAGATGCATGATAAATATGAGATGATAGCAATGGATAATCGAAAACTTATCCTCTCTAATGACGTACCTCTGAATTTCTGATAGGATGCATTTCCATTCCTCTCTCATCCATTCGATTGAGATTCCATGGCTCGAGTCTGGGCTCTGATGCTCCGCTACCAAAAATTGGTTGCACATCTCAGCTGTTAATTTCCCTTTCTTGAACCACCTCTTTCCACTGATAGGGAGAGCACAAGCTCCAACAATAAAATTATCTGTTATTTGCATTATTACATCCCCAACTTGTGTCTGGAATCCATCAAAGTTCTGTGCAAAAATTAGAGCAATTTCTGTATGGTGTCCATTGAAGGAATAGATGAAATCATACCACTCGCCTCGGTTGAATATATCCCAGATCTCTGGTATGGCTTCAAACAAGTAGAACCATGTTGTATCTACCCTCTGAAGCTTCCAATGCTCTCTTGGTGGTATCATTGTTCCCTAGCTTCCCTTTGTTGACAATGGTGGCTGAGACCATGCACTACTTAGGGTTCACTCAATATCTGCAATGGAAACTACGCAGGGAAACAATGCACATGATTTCAAGGGTAATAGGAACACATGAGCAAGATTTGGGTGCCAATGCAATTTATTGAAACTTTGAAATATTTTTAAACCATGAAAACTCATTAAAATATAATCTGTCTTTTGATTGCAAGATTTCTGACAATATTGCAATCAACACTTTTACACCTGTAGGCCTTGGTTAATTCTTTTATGATCCATTAGTGATATAAAAAATGGTGATAGGACGTGTCCAAACTCAAATCAAGACCTGACTCAACCTTATAAAAGAAAAATAACTAACATTAAGCAAAGAAGGGGAAGACATAAAATAAAATGACTTACCACACAATGAAGAAGAAAGACTAACTAAGAGCTAGGTCGATAGATGAATAGGCTGGTTTCATGAGTAGAAGGGAGAGGTGTAGGCCTAGGATCTAACACTTCCTAAATAACAAGGATGAGATCTTTAGTATGGTTTAGGAGGTTAAATATCTAGTTGAAAAATAGATATGGAAGAATATCAAAGTCTTGAGATTGTACAATGAGGGTGAGTATGCCTTCAAGGAGTTTGAATTTTTTTGCAAGGAGGCATGCATCAAGAGGGTGTTTATTTTTTCATATAACCCACTATAGAAGGGGGTTGTAGAGTAGAATAAATGATCCATAATAAAGGCTACTAAGGACATGATTCATGACAAATACTTGTTGATGTTTCTTTGGGAAGAGGCATGCAACATGACATTCTACATCAAAAAATGGTGTTATTTCATGATCTTGGAGGACAAGACACCCAAGGAGGAATTCACTGGTGTAAAGAAAAAGGTGATTGATTTCCACATCTTTCATTGTCCAATTTATATCCATGTACTGGTAGAAGACATGGCTAAGTTGGAACCCTCCAACATAAAGTGTTTATTGGTGGTTTATAGTGAGACTTCAAATTATTACAAGATTTGTATTCCAAAGTAGAGGAAGACAATAGTGAGAAGGGACATAAAATTTGAGGAAGAATTTACATCCAAAAAGTCCCATGAGCCTATTCTCGTGATAGAATATGAAGATATGGGAGCTCTGAAGGTTGAGCTAGGCTCACATGTGACTTACAAATTAGTACACCAATCTTCAAGTGAAGAATCAGAGATAATAGCCCCTTCCACTTCCATAAGGAGATCTCAATGGTTCACTCAAATATTAAGGGATGATTAAGATTATGTTGAGTCTCCTAAGATAACATTTAGAGAGAAAATATCTTTGAATAAGCTTCCATACTACATGGAATTGATGAACATCATCATATATTCCAATCTTTCCATCTTTTAGGATGCAATAGACTAGCAAGTATGACGAGATGCCATGGTGGAGGAATACACCTCCATCATGAAGAATGATGTTTGGGACATAGTGCCAAGACTAAAGGGGAAGTAAGTAGTGATTTCCAAGTGGCTTTGCAAGATTAAACATGCAATAGATGGAAACATTGATAGTTTTAAGGTGAGGTTCATGGCAACATGGTTCTCCTAAAAAGGGGGAGTGGAATATGAGGAGACATTTTCTCTAGTCTCTAGGTACAATTCCATTATATTAGTTATTTCCTTATTTTCATTTATGGGATGGAGGATACATCAAATTAAAGTGAAGACAACTTTCCTTAGTGAGATCATTTAGGAATAAGTGTACATAGATAAGCCTCAAGGTTTTGAGGAAAATGGGAAAGAGAAGAATGCACTAAGAGCATGGTATTCTAGGATATATGGATGTTTGTAGAGTATGGGATTCACCAAAAGAGAAACATATCCTAGAGTATATTATATATTTGTTGGATCTAACCTATTTTTTTGGTGTCGTATGCAGATGAATTATTTCTTACATGTGATAATTGTAAGGTGAAAAGTATACATGGTAGTTGAGTTTAAGATCAAGGAAATTGACATGATTCAAGATCATTGTAAGGTGTAAAATAGACATGGTAGTTGACATCGAGATGAAGCACATTGGCATGATTCATTACTCCCCAGGTTTGGAGGTTTGGTAGAAACTAGAAGACTTTTTCCTTGTCAATGGTAAGTATGTAGTTGAGATCCCAAAGACGTTTCAAATGGAGGATTCTAAAACTATGTATACACCCATGATCAGTAATCTGATCAACGTGACAAATTTAGATTCAAATTTTGTGGATCCCATGTTGTACAAGTAGCTGATAAGTTCCTTTATGTATTTAGTCAACACTAGGCTAGGAATATGTTTTTTACCGAACACCTTGAGTTAATTCATGGTGGAGATGAGGCAGGAACATTGGGTAGCAACAAAACATGTGCTCAGATACCTAAGGGGCATAATGGAGTATGGCCTAATACATATTGGATATGGTGAAGTGAATTTCTAAGGTTATTCAAACTCAGATTAGGAAGGAATTGCAATAGATAGGAAGATAACCTTAGGGTGCTACTTCATCTTGGGATCAATGATGATATCCTAGTTCAACAAGAAGTAGAATTTCGTGGCACTTGTCTCAATAGAGTTAGAATACATGGTAGCTATTACTTCTAGTTGTTAGGCCATTTGGATTCACAATTTTCTTGCAAGATTGTTTGATTAGGAGTTGCATCCCATAGTCATTTAATATGATAATAAGAGTTGTATCAAACTCTTTGAGAATCCAGTGTTCCATGACAAGTCCAAACACATAGATATCATATATCACTTCATAAGAGATATGATTCAAAAGGGACCAATGAAGCTCCAATATATTCCCACAGATCAATAGGTAGCTAATATTTTGGCCAAGTCCTTAGAAAAAGGGAAGTTTGAGTCATTCACAAACATATTTGGATTGGTGCATAATTCTTTCCTCGCTAAGAGGGAGTGTTGAGAAATGTATCTCAAGTAAGAATTTCTTTCATAGATTTCAATGAGAATGTGCAAGAAGTGGTTTGAGACATTTCCTTGGTGACCACTTAGGGAAAGTGGATAATAATTCCATCTTGTAATTTCACTTGAAAAAATAAAAGAAAACTAAAATTCTAATGTTTTGAAGTCAACTAGGCCTAGGAATGTAAATGAAATGTTCTAGAAGTTCTATAACATTAGTGACTTACATTAATATTTAATATTAACTATATATCTCATGTGATAAGAGGGTAGGAGAGAGCAAGAGAAGGGCATAGTGCATTCAAGGAGAATATGAAAAGATTATTGAAATGACTAGCAAATACAACACACCATACACTATTTTAATAGTTTGTTTCATGCACAGACCATGCACCTTTAGATCTATAGGTCATACTTTATATTCTATGATAATTTAAGTATGCTTCAACATTTAGAGGAGAGGAAGAGAGATCTATTGTTTAGAATAGGAAGTAAAAGAATAGACCGTAATTTTGTAGCCTTTTCCTTTCTCATAGGTTATACACTTTATATAAGAGATTTAATGACTATACAACTACTATTTAAAGTAGGTTACAAAGCTCACCTTGTAAGTTTTGATCAAAGGAATGAAAATATGATTAGAAGAATAAATCCCCGTATATGTGTTTTATTTCTTCCACCATTCCTTTTTTCAATTGATTGATACAATATTTAAAAATTTAATTTATATTGTTAAATAAATTCTATTTTTGAGTTATTTAATGAGAGAACATTAAGACAATATTTTATTTACCTCAGCTTTAAAAATTTATAGAATGCAATAACTCCTTTAACACCATAGTTAATAATAATGACATTTTCTTCATGTTTTTTGAGAAGTCATTAGGCATTTTGAGTATAGTTACTTACTAAGACTAAGAGAATGTAATATTCCTATTATTGATATTTTTTTAGCAAGAAATTGTTTGATGAAGAGAATCACCAACTTGATTTCCCCACGGAAAACAAGAGGATGGCTGAAGAAAACAAGAGGATGGGACAAATGTTGGAAGACATACTTAGATAGTTTCGATGGTGAAAAATTAAATAATTCCATTCACTTAAAAAATGTCTTCCAACATAATTATTTCTTTAATAATGAATCTGAAATCAATAAGCGAGAGTTATTCCTATCGTAATATTATTCATCTCCATGCTACTATTCACACTCAAATTTAAGAAATTTATTGTTGATGCATTTACTAATTTAAGCGTTAGTCATTAATGCAATTGATTAAAGTAGACATTAACTAAGGAAAACATGTCATTGTCATGTATAAATCCATGTGTCATCTTTTATAGGATGTTTACAATGTGCGGGATATAATCCATATGTCATATGCCTTTAAACAAAAAAAAATTATCCACGTATTTAGCCACGTATCCATATGTTATGAGTGTTTTATATGTAGGCTTTTCACATAAATCTTAAATGATTATTCCATTTCTCGATGAAGTATTGTTAGTTCCTGTTGAATGCCAGGACTTTGGCAATCGATTTACTGTTGATCATGTATTACTTAAACTTTGATTTAAAACATTTTTTCATTCTCCAATTATATATAGCAAGAGGAAAATAATGATTTTTTTGCTATATATAAATTATTAAATTATCTTTATAACAAATGTTATTGGAAGATACATTTAGAGTCTTATTGCGGAAAGTTCAGAATCATTGTTCCTTTGCCTGCTACCACATTATGTAATTTTACATTGTTATTATTATCGTTGTTAATAGATTATAAATTTGTTTCAGATCTACTCACTGCTTTAAATTTACTAATTTATGTCAGTGCTTTAAATTTCACTGACAAAGGTTCCTTCAGAAATGTTGAGCCGATGCTATATATTTATTTATATTTACTAATTTATGTTTGTTCTTTAAATTTCATTGACAAAATGCTTCTTCGGAAATGTTGA